>KI422562.1:0-17700 GCA_000473375.1 Anopheles culicifacies | reverse complement strand
CCACATGGACAGAGGAGGCGTGGTAGGCCCAAACTGAGATGGAGTGATGGCGTGGATGCGTCCGCCAGAACGGCCGGGATAACGGATTGGATGACGACGGCGCTGGACCGCCAGCGGTATCGTGGATTGCTGCAGCAGGCCAAGACCGCCAAGCGGTTGTAGCGCCTGATACGTAAGTAAGTAAGATTGTTAAGCGTAGCTGGTATAAGTTGATCTTAGGTATCACATGCTCTAATCCAGGGGTCTCCAAACTTTTTAGTTAGCGGTTCCATTGGGAGTTACTGAGGGCCGTTCAAAATTAATAATGTCCATTTTTTCCGTGGGAGGGGGGGAGGGGGAGGGGCTATGTGAGTAAGTTTTCATGATGGAGTGGTAAAGCAGGTTTTAATCTGAATTTCATATAGAATATGATCATTGAGTAGGAAACCTTACACACCATATTCAGTGACGGATTAATCTAAGGGCGGAGGTGGCGGCCGCCAGGAGCCTCGCCGGTTTCAGGGGCCACGTCGTTCAGCGGGAACCTCCCCACTTTTTGATCAAGAACTAAGGAGTCATAATGTTGGGGGCCTTAACTACCAATCCGCGAGGGGGTTCCAAAGAGCTTATTCTGCTTCTGGCCATATTACACTCGCGTGATTTTGTGTGCTGATAAAAAAAAATCCTTTATTATTTTAAACTAAAATTGAAATCGGTGCTTTGGGGGCCGCACGGGAAGGCATCGAAATGCGGCCCGTAAAACGTAGTTTGGAGAGTTTGCTCCAATCTAATGCTAAATCAAACAGGTTGAACAACTTCTGTTTTCGTTATCTTTTCCAAGTCGCCATGCTCATATGTATACATTGATAGAAAGAAGATGAAAATAACTATATCTGTCTTCCAATAGGCAATCCTTTCAAGCATTGGATAATTTTTATAAGATAATGGAATTTATATCTACCAAGGGTTAAACTAATTTACTCAAATTTGCCCATCCCCCTTTCCCAATCCCTTTGCATACTCTTCACCAAAACTTTGCGGAGTGACGTTCTCCTACGAGTACTCCAGGCGAATCTTAAACGTGCGCTACGTGCTTATCGTTTACCACTTACGTGTGTTCAATTACACAAGATCTTCCCTTCATAGCTATAACAGGACAGTACATAAGGCTCAATCTCAAATCATCCTAGCCAAAAGTTGTTGTGGTTACTCCAGTATTCCTACCATTATGACTCTAAACAATTGCTCCACATCTTCTACCTAGGAAGAAATTTGTTACTTACTCGAGCATCCCTTTGAGGGACTTTTAGCAGATCCAGCAAACACTTGCTGTGTCCCTTTTGTAAAAGCTCGCGGGCGTTTCTAGTTTAGCATTAGTTTCCGTTTGGATTGAAAAATCACCGAACTCGGGCAGCTGAAGTGTTCCTTTTCTCCCGGCCCTGGTGGTATTCATTCACCAGTGTTGATCGATGCCAACGAGGCTTTTGCTCCATTTTCCAGGATGGTTAATACGGGATTGTTTTCTTCGTTGTGGAAGTCAGCCTGGTTGATCCCGATCTGCAAGAGAAAATGCCGTGCATCTACCGTCAGCTACGGCATAAAGCCATTATATGAGCTGTGTCCTCCTCTCTGTTATTTAGTCTTCCATCCTTCCTACTGTTTTCCCGCTTGGTTTTATGTCTAAACGGTGCCTTCCGATGCAAATGATGCACGACCTGTACCCGCAACTCTAAGACTGCGTTCTGCTGCTAATTCAATAAGCTGCTCCAAGCTCTAACAAATGTGCATCGGGAGGACACTTATTCCTTTCTTCTGTTCTTTCCCAAATAGCCAAGAATAAAGAAATTGAACACTCTGGTTGTTTAAGGGCTACTTAGGATAAAATCGAACCAGGATTGAACTTTGGGGTTTGTTTAAAATAACGTTCCAACTATGAAGGTGATTAACTTTCACTACGAAATCGATAGAACTATGATGCATGTTTATAAATAATGCAAATGATGCTCTCCCGAACTATGAGGCTTATTAAGACGCACGCGGACCTGGATGGAGCTTTATGCCTACTTAAGAGTGGAGAATGGAACACATGGGAAGCTGGTCGGACTGTCGCACGGATCATCTTCGAAAGCCTCCAAGTGAGGTGGAACGAGGAGAGTCCACCAACGGCAAGAGGACGGCAACAGCAACCTAGGAGGACAACAACAGAAACAGCAGGGATGAGTAACCAGAGCAGCAGCAGGAGCGTAATTTCTCCCGGGAGCAACGACGGCGGCCGGGCGCATCGAAGCAGCAGCAGAGACAACTAGGAAGGACAACCGAGGGCACGTCCTGCATACACGTTCCTGAATGGAGTACTACGCACATCAGCGCATCGGCAGGATTCGGAACAGGTCGAGGAGTGGTTTAGTTAGGGTCGCATCGACTGTCTGGTTCGCTTCACGGGCCAGATGTCTCGATGAATCCCACATAACCCAAACCAGTGGGCAATCGTTTCACCGTGGCAAGCCTCTTGGCTTGGATTCCTTTGGAAGACTCCCACATTTAGTCACCATTTTATGTTTCTTTTGAGTATTTTGATACCTTACTTGAAGATGAACCGCGAATAAACACTTTCTTCGACAAGTTCACAAGCTGCTTAAGGGTCTGTTTAAAGTACGGCGAACTAGGACGCTTTTTATTTACTGCCATAGGCATATTAAAACAGCGATCTTTAGTGTGCTGGAATTGGCTGCTTAATATAATTTGGCTTTTTGAGATATGGCACGACGACAACATATCTTTCGATGAGCTTATCACAAGCAAGGCTGCGGAGGTCCTTGATCCTCTGTACTTGAGGACGTTATATTGCACTCCGGAGAGCCCATCACTTGCCCGATTCATGGATACGAACTCTATCACGTTCATTTGTTCGATCATCTAATTGTCAATTCACGCAATTGATGCAAGCAATATTGATTAATAATAGTAATAATATAAATATTATTTACCATAATCAAAACGTAGCACTGTGCTGAAAATGTTTGTACAAAAATTTCGTAGTCATTTATGGTTTCTTTAACATATTTTTGAATATTATAAACATGTATAGAGTATTAACATATAATTACATATTTTGCCTGTGCATGGAACAGCAAAGGTAGAACTTCTCTCCCACGGAAGTTGGTGAATTCCTAATCACACGAGCTGAATTCCTAATCACCTCATCTTCAGGCGCCAACGCTAACGGAAATTGACATCGTCATCTATCTCCCCATAACAATAAGCTCCCATGCTGCACATTTAGCAACCGTTAGCTAATCGTTGATAGGGAATAGTTATAAAAGAAGAAACAACACCGAACCCACAGCCTCATTATGCTTCTAGCTTTGTACTAGTAGGAAATGAGCTTCAGAGGTGTTACTTGTGTTTAATAAAAATATATTTTTTTAGTTTTTATGTAGAATATTATGTACCTATATTTGCTCTGCGGGTTATAACAAAAACCCAAAATAAGGAAAAATCGTTTTTTTATTCTCGATTAACAACCAATTCTCGATCAGTAACCACCTTAAATAATATTGTTTCTTCGTAACTTTAACAATCTAGGCCACTATCATTATTATCGTCGCCTTCGCTTGAAACATCATCGTTCTCCTCATCCAATCCAGGGAAATATTCGTCAGACGATGTCGCATCAAAATCTGGGTCAGAATCGAAAGGATAGTCTTCATCAGACACATCGAACTCGTCTATCCACGGAGGCAACCTATGGCGTCTTGGCCGGAGTGCTACATCAGCATCTAAAAATAAAAATCTGAACACCATCAGTACTGGTCGCATTTAAAAATATTTAATATTAAATTAATTTTTTAGTAATTTTCTCAAAAACATGAAAAAAAACTTGCATCTGGTATTATATTTTTCATAAACGACAAATATCATGCATTATACGACATTTTTAAAGAAGACTCCATGCAAAAACATGCGCCTGTCAAATTACATTAAATAATCGTTGAACTTTTTCGGTAAATTAATAACTCGATTTGAACGTCTATGGACTGTGGTCGATGGGGTCTGTACATTAGATAAATCGTTATCATACTTACTCGGATCTGGATGATCATATTCACGAAAGTGCTGCGGATTTCGTCTATAACAACGAGCCCCGAATGGACACATTGGGGAACCCGGCGGTGGAGGTGGTAAGTTCGGTCTGCGATAGTCAAGATCGCCTGGATGAGCGTAAGCATTCCGATGATCTTGACCGGCCCTGTAGCATCGAATTCCATAATCACAGGACGGCCGCAACACAGCAGGATTAACAACACCAGGGTGGATGATACCCGCTTTACTCCCCGTACTATCCGGATCAGGTTTAATAGATATAGGGAGCCCACTGCTGATTTTGGAAGATGTGCCCGGATCATTGATAGATGAAGCTGTGTTTTGACTTAAGGCATCTGGATCTGGTTTAATCTGCACTTGCGGAATGTTACCACTTGTAGCCAAAAGGTCAGGATCAGGTTTAATGAAAACTGCTGGTGCGGCTTCTGCAGCAGGCGAATTAGTTTCCGCAGGATCGGCAGAGCGATTGGCTGGCAGATATTGGGATGAAGTTGACGGTTCCTCACAATTGTCCTCCTCTAATACACGTTGTTTTTTAGAGGTGTCTTCAGCGTCACGAGCGTCGTGTTTTCGCTTCGACTGTATGGCGTTTTCTAAAGTGGAATTCTGATTCTCCATTTCCACAGGGATATCTGTATTTGGTGTACTTATTTCGGTAGCATCTTCCCCTACCTCAAACCAATCACCGTCTTGAAGAAGTCGAAATTTATCACCGACTTCTAGCAGTATACTTTCATCCTTTTTCAACAAATAATCCGTGGTACCGTCCTTTTTTTGACAAAATATAGAGTTTATGTGCAAAGACTCGAGTCGCAACAATATTTTGGAGCCTTTTAATTCCTTCGCAATGCGGCCATGAGTTCGGGAAATCCGTTTATCATCGCACTGAAAAGAATGAAAAAGCCTGGCAGATTAAGACACAGATTCTATGCATTTGTTTTATCTGGCTGTACCTACCTCAAGAAACTTCCCTCGACCGATGTCTTGGCTGTATTCCGGGACAACCTTTCGAGTTTGTTTGACAGTGTCGATAATAACAAGATTTTTCATCGCGTGCACGGAGTTCCTTGATTACACATGAAATTACAAGATTTGCACGTACGAAAGCGAGTTTGCCGATACTGCGTCGCTTTGTTTACCCTTGTACTGTGTGTTTTCGTCGTATGACATGAACGCAAGATAAATTGACAAGCGCAAAATTGCGCCAATTTGGAAGTTGGGCAATCTGCAATAACGAACCGAATAACGAAAAATTAATCATAAATGTAGAACGAAGCAATTATGCACATTCTTTAAAAAAACAGATATCAGTACAATGGCAGGCATAGGGTATTTGATCATTTTTTTGTAATTTGTTTGAAATTTTAAAAATATTACTTTTGCTCACTGCGCTCACGCTATCATGGTGAGGAAATTCAAACAATGACTCCCAGTGAAAAATGTATACACTATGAGTTTACGGTGACAGCAGTCAACAGAATTATGTTTTGCATCTGTGGAAATATTGTGTTTGTTTTCCATTTGAAATGTTCCAAACTTGAGTATTTTTAATGACAAATTAAATCTGCTGTGTAGAACGAATGTAGAACGAGTGTAGTCAGAACAAAATTTTTCGTTTGTGAACCGTTCCTACCCATAATGGCATTCTCACAGCTAATAGAAAAGTTGAAGGTATTGTAATGTTCCCTATTTCTGTATCCTCCACATATATCTTTAACTAATACATTCGTTTCTTCTATGTCGATTCTCGAATCACAGTTTGGTGAAAAGTATGTTTTAGCCAATATTGTAGTTATCCCACGAGCAAAACCACATTCGGATGATGATGAGAGTAAGCTTCCAGCACGGAACAAATTTCTGTCACAGGATATCTGGGAATCATTTGTTTACCGGCAGCTCTACGATCTGTTCCGCAAGCACATTCCCGAACATGAAGAGGATCCGCTGTACCAGCCAAATACGGAATATCAATTGTTTTGCAGCGAAAGGCCGTACCTACAAATGAAATTTGAGTTTCGGGATAAACATTACCGGGCCATTTTAAACACACTGTTCAAGGAAAACTATGCAAATTTGCACGATACTTGTATTTATGTTGAAATCAGTGATCAGGGACGTGCTCTTTTCGACAAGGTGGACAATCTTGGCAAAACTGTACAACGCTTGTCTAAGGAAATCAAACACTATAAGCGAGAAAACGCAAATGCTGTACCTGAAGTGAAGGAGGCAAAACTTCACAACAACAATGGCTTGGCTGCAGAAGTTGAAGAGTACCACCCAGAACCAGTAAAAAAGGTCAAAAAAAAAACCTATGAAGAATATGTCCCCGTTACCCGAAATGGTGTATCTCCAGGTATTAAACGAACTTACAAGCCGTCAAAAATAGCAGATGGTGGGAAAATGGTCGGTTCTGCGAATCCTGATCCATACACGCCGAGCACAATTGACGCTCCGCTTAAAATAACTTACACACCAACATCCAGTCCACAGAACAAAGTGGACTCTCGAAGAAACCTCGTTGCCAGTACCGTGAGGGTGGAAAAAAATCTTTTCGGGTCAGATGATGACGATGAGTACGATCCGACGAGTTCGAAAAGCCCTGTTGAACGGCAGGCAAAAAACGACAGCGAAAAAGACATGTTTGCCGATATCGAACAATCCCCGCCTGGCGATGACACTGATACTAAGCCACAATCTTCCGATTCGTTGAATCATGCTAAGCGCGAGGTTTTGCCGCGGAGCAGCAAACAAAATATACGCGGGTTGTTAACTGAAAGTCCGGAGGAGAAGCCGCAGCGAAAAGTCTCAAAAAAAACTGGATCGATAAAAGCGGATGAAGAAAGTCTGAATAGAATAATGCAAGTGAAGAAAGTGATACGTAAAAATTCTGCTGTAAAAAAAGATAGCTCATTGAAAAAGCAAATTCAGAAAATTCCCGAGCTAGCTACGGAAATCAGAAGACATTCAAAAACTGAAATGCTGTAAGTTAATTTCGACTATTCAGTAACACAATTTCAAGAAATATGTTTGCATTTATCTCCTTAGCAATTGCGTAAGTATGCCCAAGGAAGAAATTTTAGGAACGTTTCACCAATACAAGCAAGAGTTGCATGGCCTTTATCTACGGCACAAGGATCACACAGAACGACAATGGAAATCATCCAATGAACTATGCTATTTTACTGAAATTGGAAAAATATTGGATGATGAACAGAAGTTCGATATGATCCAACATCTGGAAGATGAATTTGTGCCAGAACATCAACGAGGAAAGGTACTGTAGATTTTGTACAGTAAATCCCTTTGAATTAACAGACGTTTGCATGCTTTATATTTCCAGTATACTGAATTTTTTACTTCGGCCCTAGTGATGGAATGGGGATTACGAATTTTTATGGAACGACACAATTTTACCAGCCGCGAGATGGCCTTAGAGCGTATTAGGCAACAAGAAAAATCTTACATTGCCTCCCTATCGGACGAGTTAATGCAGAAGTACCAGTAGTAAACGACACATTGTAGATTTCAAAGAAAGCGCATCGATCATTTCGAATGAATGTTGTAACATTAAGTTTTAATCACATTTCATCCCTTTCAAATGGTTGATTTTATTTAATATACATGCTGTTTGCAAATAATTCACATTGATTATTAGGCAAATTGATAAAAATGTTCATACAATGCCATGATCTTTTTCAGCAGGTAATGAAAGAAAGGCAACTTACCATGGCTGTTCATATTAGTCTTCCATGCCGTAATCGTCATCGAAATCGTATGCTTCTTTCTCAGCAGCCTGTTCCTTGCTTGAGTTCGACAGCTTATTCTGCTGTTTTTTGCGTTTCTTCATTTCTTGCTTCATATTTCGATTGGCCGTTTGATTACCTTCCAGCAGGAACATGGGATCCTTGCGGAATCGTTTCTCTTCCTCTGCGTAGTCATTCACTTTCCGTTTGCGAGTTTTACCATCACCGGTTTTGCCATCCATCGCATCGTCTCGCTCAATGATCGCTCCTTCGTTCGTAAGTTGCCTAAGATCATCGCTCTTTGCCAGCCGCATATGCACTGGGCCGCCGGTGTCTACTTCCATCGTGAGTATATCCTCTTGTTTAATAGCCACTTTCATGCCATCCGCATGCTTCATGTTGAAACTTGCCTCATACTGACTGCCCAACTGTTCCACGAGTGCATCGAGCTGTTGATCGAGATTAATCTCGGGCACATTTTCTGAAGACGTGACAAGCTGGGCATCTATATGCACCTGGTTCGCATCGTCTTCCGGCGGCTGTGTACAGTACTTTATTTTTCCGCTGTTCCAATCCTCAATTAGACATCGTGCAGCCTTTTTGACGTCCGGTACTCCCTTCTTTGCTAGCGCTCCCATGCGAATGGCTTTCTTTGCCAGAAACTCATCGGTCGTATGAAACTCGCTGATATCGTACAACTTGCAGAAGTACATCATGGTTCCACGTTTCAGAATGTCGTTCGCAAGAGGGAAAGGATCCTGGATTTCCGTAACGCGCTGCGCATTCTTTAGCGCATAAAATTTGTTCTGGTCCTGATCCTTGGGGCGCTGGAAAACGATACCCGGACTGTCGAGCAGTTTTACATGCGAATCGATTTGCACTTCTTGCATCTGCTTTGTGACGCCAGGTTTTGCACCCACCATACAGGCACGCTTACGCTTCAAAGAGTTAACTAGTGAACTTTTGCCCACATTCGGAAGGCCTACTACTCCGACGCGAATAGAAGTACGTATGTTGTCACTACGACAGTAGTTAGCCAACAACTCTTTTAGTAAATCAGCGCCAATACAAGGAGAACATTCAAAGGACTTTGTGGACTTGAATTTCTTGTGACCAATATTGGATTTTTGCGCTTGTGTTGTCGCTTTGAACGGAATAACGGGTCCCGAGCGGCGTAAATATTTCATCCAGCTCTCCAAATTATTGCGCGGTACAAGATCTGCCTTGTTCAGAATCAGAACCAATCGTTTCTGTCCGGGTGCCTCGCGTACAATTTTTGCCACCTCAGCGCAGCGAGTACCTAGTGGATCACGGGCATCAACCACTTCTAGCACTACATCCGCAGCATCGACAACCTTCTTAAACTCTTTGAAATACGCTTTCAGCGAGTTTTCCTTTCCTGCTCCAGAAACATTTGCATACTCATCTTCCTCGGCTGTTTCAGGGCTGAATTGGTCCTGTCGCTTTTCCGCATCGGCTACCATAGATTGCAGGGTCTTTGAGCGTAACTCTTCTTGACGTTGTGCTTTTTGCAGTTCCCTTTGCTGCTGCCGTAGTTCTTCCTGTTTCTGCTTGTATGCTTCCACCTCTTCTATCACTTCTTTCTTGAAGGGACATATATTCGGCACCTGGATCAGCTTTTGTTTTTTGCTTTTAAGCTTCGGCAACTTCTTTGCTTCCTTAATTTTCTTGCGTTTACTATCGGCAATCTTCTTGATTACCTTGTACCGCAGAGATGCTTTCTGGCGTTTCGATTTACGGCCTAATAGGAAATGATATAGCATATAAGTTACCAACGCAAGTGGATAACACTGAACAGATACTCACATTTTAGCGCCTTCAGTGCCATTTTAGCTGAGTGATTCTAATTTTCTCGTTTTCTACTCAAGTTTACGCAGCTACTTGCAATAAAACACCACGTTTTCTCTCGATACAGAGAAAAACACCCGGTCGCAACAGATCAGAAACGTCAAAAAGACTGAAATGAAAGCACATGGATTTTGGTCCGTGCTGAGCGCTCATGACAGTACGAGTTTCTCACAAGATGAGCAGCAAATGAGTTGTTAAATAGTTTGTTTTTCTAGACATTTGTTTAAAAAGGCCAAATGTAAAAGGAAGTACAATACTAGTAATATTAACTATAGCTGATCGTGGGTTTGAATAGGGCAACGATGTATTTTCATGTTCAACGCATTCGCAATAATTTTTTACAATTCCAACATGAATGAGAAATGAGAAATATGTTCAGAAGTGACAGCCCTGTTAGAAGAATCTTGACCCAGCGCAGCTGATTGTTATGCTTGTGTGTATCGTGGGCGTTTTCTGTCAGTCACGTAATTTTCTCGTGGTATTGCAAAATATTATTCTTTTCTATTCTGGTTCATTATCTTGCTTTTCTAGATGCCGAGGATGAATGTGCGCTTGTAACAATGCCGAATATAATGTGAGAGGTATAAGTGTGGCATGTTGTTTATCACCCTGTTTACAAAGTAGTGATTTTGAAACCGACCGGCGTCGATCCCTCCAAGGCAATGATACGAGGCACCAGCGTATTGAGAGGAGGGGGAGTTAGCAGTAGTACCACATTGTTCCATGGATGGCCGTGGAGCAGAAACGTCTATACATCGAGGCGTATGCATGCAACACGAACCATATGTTTCCCGCTAAACTTAAAGTTGATCCCGAAAGCAATGGAAAGGAGGATACTTTGTCCGGCATATATCGGCCGAAAACCAAATACACATAATTATGGCGTGCAAACGATACCAAATACCCTCAGTATGATCAATGCCCGGAGCATTGCGAGTGATAATAGCCATAAGATGCGTTCGAGACGGTTGGAGGAAAAAGAGGAGCGGACATGGTTACAAACAATATCTCCATACGCAAGATTAATGCGTATCGACAGACCCATCGGTTCGTGGTTACTTTTTTGGCCATGCGGCTGGAGTATTGCGCTAAGTGCCCCGGCGGGATGTTGGCCGGATCCCATGATGCTTGGTTTGTTCGGAGTAGGAGCATTCGTTATGCGTGGTGCCGGATGCACAATCAACGATCTGTGGGATCGTGATATTGATGCAAAGGTGGAACGGACACGAAATCGGCCTCTTGTTGCTGGAGAAATTACCCCGTTCGATGCGTTTGTGTTCCTGTCGGGCCAGCTTGGCGTAGGATTGCTTGTATTGCTCCAGTTAAACTGGTACTCTATCCTACTGGGTGCTAGTTCGTTGGGTCTAGTCATCGTATATCCATTGATGAAACGTATTACCTACTGGCCGCAATTGATGCTCGGGGCTACCTTTAATTGGGGTGCATTGCTTGGCTGGAGCGCTACACAAGGTTCAGTCGAGTGGTCTGCATGCTTGCCATTGTACGTCGCTGGAGTTTGTTGGACCATTGTGTACGACACTATATACGCACATCAGGACAAGGTGGATGATTTGATAATAGGCATCAAGTCAACGGCTCTACGATTTGGAGATAATACAAAACTATGGCTTAGCGGGTTTACAGCCGCAATGCTAGGTAACCTGGTAACTGCTGGACTGGTTTGTGATCAGACGTGGCCATATTATACCTCAGTTGGGCTCATTGGCGCCCACTTAGTTCATCAGGTACGATAGGAAACCAAATTTGGATTCTCGTCTGTTAACTAATTATTGTGTTATTTCGATTTTCAGATTTACTCTCTAAACATTCACAATCCAAAGGATTGTGCCACCAAATTCATTTCAAACCATCAGGTAGGACTTTTACTATTTCTTGGTATCGTTCTTGGAACGCTGTACAAAACAAATAGCGATGATCGAACAAAAAGTGCGACAAATGCAACTAGTAGCAGCAGCAGCTCCGGTGGCCAGCTAAGTGCAGCGGTTACCAGCACGAGGAATATTGCGGTATAGAAGAATGCGACTTTGCCAGGATTCCTATGTACGTCGATGTGGAACACTCCATGATACGGTTTATTAGGAGTATTGTTTCAAGAGGTTGTGAGACCTGAGATTGGTGGCTACCTACGACATTTTGGCTTGGACATTGAGGGATGTTTGCATCGGATAAGTTTAGTATACAAAAACTCAAAATTTTTAGTGTTGTAGATAATTCAAAACATATGCTATAAAACTCTTCAAACAAGATTATTTTGAACACTCGAGGAGGCTTTCATCATTTGAAGAATGTATTCGATCCGTGTAATATATTTCGTTTCGTAAATTACATTGTGTCCTGATGCTGCTTCATAATAGTAGATTGTAGTTATTGTTTTTAAGCAACAAAAAGTCCACATGATGACAGGTTTGGGTACGTTATTTGGTTTGGTTTGGTCGTATAACATAATGCTTCGGTTAATTTATTCACAGAATGTCCATAAAAAGCTTCATTACAATCTATCTTTAAAAAATGCATGGACAAACGTTTCGAGTGTTTGGAATTATTTCAAAATATTATTCTAAACCTTATTTTAAAAAGACAGAGATCAATTGTAAAGTTGTATCACTTTTAATTAATTTCTTTCCAAACACGTCAACCCTTTCCGGGTGGACTGGCCTGATATTCCAGTTTGGTTAGAGTTTTGTAACATAAGCTGATCAGCTTTGGCGGCCACCTTATTTGGAAAAACAAAAGCCCAAAACATAAAGCAAAGAAAAGAATGTGGAGCCTAGAACAATCGGATTTTTGAAAAGTAACTAAAACATCATTCACGCTCCTAGGGATGTACGTCGTTCGTAAAGTAGTGTGGGTTGGAAGCAGTCCGTATGTAGTGTTTTGACAAGATACCAGCCTATCTCGTTATCGTAGCTTTTCCGTGTGTCATGCTTGATTATCAATCGTTCCAAACGTAAACAAAGATTCTTCTGTTTCATTGATATTCATTGATACCACATCGTCTTTCGGAATGTACGAAATGCACACGACAAAGAATAAAAACAAAAGTATGTCTTATTACGGCGTGAACGTGATGTGTTTAGCTGCGGTATTAAGTTATTATTTTGCTACGAACTTTGAAGCGATCTGGATATTCTGAAAAGTATTCGTATTTGTTCATCAATTTCATACTGGGAAAATGTATGAGAAAGTTGTGAAAAATAGGTGGAAACTGCTGATATCTGCACAGTATCCTTTTTTGTCGTACTGTGTGTTGGTGTTGTTATTCTTTGTAACAACAATGATTTTACTTGTCAATTCAGATGTCCACCCACTGCTTCATCGTGGGTTTCGTGCCATACGCATACTTTCAAGAACAGCCAGTGCGCGCGCGTTCACTCTACAAGGGCTAGCTCATATTCCTTTTGTTTGTGGAATGTAGCTCCTCGGGTCTGATAGCTGCGACAAAACAGTGGTTACTTCCGAGTTGCCAGCTTTCCGGTACGTGTTATTTGTGTGTTCTTCCACTCACGCACACTTTTCTTTGCAAGAAAAGTAAGCAATGATGGTGTAGCGGTACGAGCAAAAAGTAACAAAACCCGTTCCTAATTCTTAGTGCACAGTGCGTGACTGGTAGAAACGTTTAGGTGACAGAATAATGCAAAGGGCAGGGTATAGTGACGCTCTGCGTATGAAAAGCCGCACCTGCAAAAAATAAACTCCCAGGAGCATGATGTTCGGTAGTGAAAATTTGGCAAATTTGTGTGTTTACTTCAGTGTGTGCGTGTGATGTTGGATTCACGTGCGTGCATTACCGAACCTGGTAAGCGTTTTCCTTCTTCGTCCAGCCTCTATTGCCGTTGATTGTGCCGTATTGTTTGTGTGGTTCTTTTTATAGCGAGTTGTAATAATGCCGCTCCCATCAATTGTAGCATCTCAGTTATCTGTGAAGCTGTAGGACTCGTCGCAAGCAGAAAAAGGCCGCAGTGTATATATCCTATCAGGTGCAGTGAAAGAAGTCTGTTTATTTTAGACGGCGACGATATTCCAAGAAGTTACCAAACCGTGCAACTGAAATAGTGTGTGGGAGTGTACGGTGTAATGTGTTCAGAAAATTTGCCACAGTGATGCATATGATGCTGCAAAGATAATTGTTTACTTGTATTCGGTTTTGTGGTACAGTGCGTAATTTGTGATTGCTGTAAATGGTCCCTTTCGAAAATAGAAAGTGTAGATTAATACAAGTGAACAGTGCGTTGTGCCACAGCTAGCGTCGTCTACTAAGGTTTCGGCCTTGTATAAAAAAGGAAAATAGTGCCAAACAGTTTTTTTTCAATGCATATAAAAAGTGTAATATGATAAGTGAAGAAGTTGTGAGGAAATTTCATTTTATTTGTTTTATATGTTTATAACAGCCAGCTCGTCAGTGAACGCATTTCTCATCGAATGTTTTTTCGAAAAAATGTGTATTTATCTGTTATTTCGCACTATCAACTGCTTTGCGTATTACTCAACGTTCCAATAAAGTGAAAAATGATCAAGCTCTGAATTTCAGGTGAATCTCCATACTTCCTTCTCCGATTCGTGAAAACCGGTAGATGAAGTTGTGTGCCAAAGTCTAGTGATTAGTGAATCTCTACCTAAGAATCTAACAAAAAAAGCAATAATATTCATTCAAAACGGTGAAAAACAAAAAGTCAACATGATCTGGTCACCGACAAGCAACAAATTTGGAGTTGGTAAGTAAAGAACGCCTATATTATTTTTGAGTTATTGTTAGGAATAATGCATGTGCTTCAATGTAGGATAGAAATTGTAAGTGTTTGTAAGCGAAAGATATTGTTGAAGCCCTGCCCGAGAGATCAGAATGATGAGTAAAACGTTACCACTCGTATTTGTCGCTGATAATAACGTCTACTCCGTTAGCGGTGTATAGGGCATCATACTTGCTAGAACCTTAGGGAAGAGAAGAATTGAATAATATGTGTAGCGATGACGTCGTAATTCCTATCAGACAAAAGTGCAACCGCAGCGAATGTCGCGCATGGGTTGAAGGGCAAAGAAGTAGCATTATCTTGATCATGGACCAAGTATATGGCTGTTTTGAAATGAACTGAAAAACGGTATGTTGTTTTACCTCTGTTTGAAGTAATGATGTCAGTTTACAGACGTCAGGATGAATGAATATCAGGAAGGATAGTACAATAACTGCTGAAGTTATAATTCCGGAAAAAGTTGTTGTGCCAAGTATACAATAACCGACCATATTGTAACAATTAATTGATAGCATGTTTGCATTAAAGAAAAAAAAACAATAGTGCAAAAGACAACCCGCATATATTAGTTTTACAAGTTTACGATATCGTGGCTTCGATAAAAATGGTTTAAGCATAACGAAAATTCGTAATTTTCATTTACTTACTGACACAGAAAATGCATCATGATTTAAAAAAAAGGTTTCATTCGATCAGACTGCTGGCATTTCTTATGCGATAAATCTGTATAAGGTTTGCTATATTGTGTAGCTTAGCCGGAGCGAATGAAATAGGTAATGCGGATGTGTGATTTCCGGTAAGTGCCTTTTTTGAGAACATTAATGTTTTGTTAATGCCCACCGCTCTTCTGTCAAAGCATATAAAATATATGCATAGTATTTGGAAGACAGCGGAAAAACTCGCCATAATTAAGTACAATGCTGATGTATATAAAATAACGTGTAATGTATGTTTAAACAAGTACCAAAATGTAAGGAATTGAGCGAGTTGATGTTTCGAACAACCTGACCTACAAAAGTTGTTTTTCAACATTTAAAAGTCTTCTCTTATGAAAAATAACAAACTTTTGTTGAAGTTATAAAAATGTTAACCACTATCGAAAACATCATGACTTGGCTAATATACTTTTTTCAACTGTACTTATTTTCATACACCCATACATACATCTATGGATTTGTTGTACTCAAAAGAAGTTTATAATTTATCAATTGTTAATCTGCTAAAATTAGTAAGTTTTGAAAGGTAGAAAAATGCGACATTTGTGCTTATAATATGCTTGCGTGGGCGATCGCGGTGTTCTAGTGGTAACGGTGTCATTATTTCATACGAAAGGAACCGTACCAAAACTCCATTCGGCCTATTTTTCCGTAGTAAGAACAAAATATCCGGTTATGTGGTAAATATAGCATAAAAAATTCGAACCTGTTTAGTGCTTCTCGCTGAATCTATGATTAAGGCATGCATTCTACGCACATCAAGGTCAACGTAACTTTTAATGAATAACAACTGCCATTTAGTGTCATTCACCCTTAAACGGTGAACGGTTGTTCGTTATATACATATAAGCTGAAACCCGTTTGCCGCTAATGATTACGCAAATGAAAAGAAATGATATGTTAAGTACCATCTGTTCTGTTTAATTTTATGTATTACATTTTACGTTGAAATTGTTACCAATAATTGTAAGAATTTTATTGTATACCGAGCATTAATTTGTAGAACAATTTTGATTGTAGGATGGTTTTTTTGACAATTCCCTTTGCATATAATTCACAATTTATAAGTGAAGCGACGCTGGATTTGTTTTTTAAACATTTTATCATACTTATTCATAACTGCGTTAAATTTAAACATTTATCAAAAAGGTTAGGAGTCATCCACGAACACGTCTAACATTTGTAGTTTTTTTAAAATTGAATTGACTCAATATATTGATTGGACAACAAGTCGCGTTTCGGCGTCGTAAAGCCGCTATTTTGAATTGTTCATCATGAATGAAATGGAGAATAAAACAGGAAAAAGAAAAACGGATCATTCAAGGTTACCTGGAATGCATACTTCCGTTCTGCCACCCGTTCTCATATATCGTAGCACATACCATTCACATTCACTGCTATCGAACTCATTTATTAATGTTGGTTGCGTCGATGATTTTTTCAACAACTCATGTTAAGCTAAAAATAAATAGAGACGGTTCTGGCTGGGTTTACGTCGACTTTAACTGGAATATATGGGGTAAAGTGTACTAACACTGCTTGCAACATTGGTACGGTTCTAACCTTTGCAACAAAATGATGACATTTTGAACATAAAAAAAGGTTATTGTATAGTTGTATAAAGCATTACTTTATAGATATGACATAATAGCAAAAATGCATAGATTTTTTTATGATAGTATTGGCGATTCATTGTGATAGCAGATAGCATTATTTAGCGTATGTGTTCTACATTCAATTCAAAAGAATCAAAACACGCACGAAGTTTTGCTTTGTGGAGCAGTAAGTTCCCGTGATGACAAATCTACATGTGCAGTATGTGTAATGTATCAACGCACTTACATCAGTAGTTCTGGTGATAAAATAAGACAAAGGTCGATAACAGTTACCCATCGAAGAACGGAAGAACTCTCACGACATGGCTGCAATTTATCATTCGCTCGGTTCGTTATTATTCCACTGTTTTATCATTTCCTTACATTGCCTTTCCTTGTACTTATTCTTTCTATCCCTTTCCGATGTTTTGGCATTATACATGTGTTCTTTTTGTTTGAGCTCATGGTGCATTTAGACGCCCAGTAGACGTAGTCTGGCGAAGAAACACAAAAAAAACTATATTTTTATCCGCTGCTGGAATCCGTTTATGCTGGTGCATGGTTTGTTGTGTCTGCTCACATCAGTCATGCCCGTTGTTAAGCGAAGCATCGTGCAGCATGTGAATTATGGATCTCTTATTTCCGGTTTGAAGGTTGTTTCCCTTCGCAGCAAAATGCAGATGTTTCGTGGATGAATGTTAAATATTATTTCAGTTGTTTAAGCACACTTTTTATGCATAAGTGTTCTTCGTTCGAATGGGTGTTTAGGCTCAATAGATTTAGTCGCCGGAAACTATAGTACGATTGTTTTAGAAATAATATTCTACATGTGTTAAAATCAATGTGATGGAATGATTATATCGGCGTCAGGCTCACACAACAGAATCGGTCCAAAATCTCATCCGGACCGTTCTTCCAAGATCAT
>KI422561.1:64658-87140 GCA_000473375.1 Anopheles culicifacies | reverse complement strand
CGATGAAACCAACACAGATGTTACATCCCCGTTTTTAATTGATTGTTAGTCATAGAAATTTAGTGTCCACTATGTATTTCTATGCCATTCTATGTCATCCAGTGTTAGGTACGTCTTGTCGTCCATAAGGACCATATTCTTCGTCGTCAGAAAGATTTATTTGATACGAATGTTAAGACGTTGTGCCTTCCATCGTAGAGTTCTATATTTTTAAGAATCCTGCCAGAACCAGGCTTCTGTTAGAAAGGATTTCCTTTCTCCATAGATGTCAGAATCTCACAGATATTTTCCCGATCGTATAAGAAGCACAAGGTTCCTCTTACTGTTCTTGTTATAGGTAAAGGAACTAGTAAATCTATAAAATTTTGATAGCATTTATTCAACAAGTACACATTTAAAATAGATCGTTGGACTGACCACATCGGAAAGAAAAAACATTGAAACATTTGTTTACTTTTCTTAAGGACACGTAATGCATTTTTAACGCATTTGAAAGGAATTGTGGGTTGCTGGGTCGAGATGTAAATACAAATCCATTACCACAAATGTGCAAAAATTACGTTTTCGGCAAGGTTTGTGTAGGATTTTTGGCATGCAAAGGTATTCAAATAAGATCCTCGAACAAAACACACATCAACCTTACAATTTTGCTCGGCGGTTAAACGAACGCGTTTTTTTGAGAAAGGTAAACCAAGCTTTGCTATGGAATGACCTATGGAATGACGACACTAACGTATAGATCGTTGTTGAATAGCGGTACGGTCATAAAGCCTATATGGCCACTGCACGAGCATACATTTCATTAGAGTTCATTACGAATAACGAACCGCTTATAAAGGAGTGCATTTCAGATATGTTGGCAGCCATTCATTTACAAGAGAGTGCAGCTTGATTTTGTCTATATCTGGCCAGCAGTCATCGTATCTAATTGTCTAATTGTGAAATTAACAAAAAGAGTACAGTAATTGATCTGAAGCAAGAATTAGATGTCATAGAATATGTTTTACTAATTCAAACTTTATTATGAGCACAAACATAGGACATCCTACATAATACCGTTTGTCGTGACGCTTTGTCCATGAAATAATGTTTATACTTGAACATTTGTTGTTGAACAAATTTTTTATAAATTTACTGCTTGAAATCCCAGGCACATAAACAATTAAAAAAAAACACACAATTGGAAGTAAT
Organism: Anopheles culicifacies; assembly: GCA_000473375.1. Taxonomy (NCBI): domain Eukaryota; kingdom Metazoa; phylum Arthropoda; class Insecta; order Diptera; family Culicidae; genus Anopheles; species Anopheles culicifacies. The sequence goes on along the minus strand of KI422561.1, from coordinate 85,949 downwards.
TCATGATTCAATGATAATTTATCATTGCAAATGTAATATTATTTTTTTCTACATTCCATAAAACGATATTTCGGCAAAGCTAATAAAATATACATTTTCCGATATTTTTTCCCCATTTCACCTTTTCCCGAATTTCATCCGACAGCGCTGAAAACGGCTGATCAACGGTTTTTCATCAATGGTGACTACACGATTTCGCTCAGTGGACATTACATTGCCGCCGGGACCGTGTTCGATTATCGTCGAGTCGATGGGCTGAACAACGGTTCAAACAGCAGCTTCCGGCACGTGGAAGGAATCACCGAATGGGTGACTGCGCTTGGACCTACGAACGAACCGGTGCAGGTGTTTCTGCTTTCACAGTCACCGAACCCGGGCATCAAGTATGAATATCTTCTTCCGGTAAACGTCAACCCTAGCGAACCGACATCACAAGAAGAAATTCCCAGTGCCGAAGGTAGGAATGCCAAGGGCGCTCAAAAATCCACGAAAGTGGAAACAAAACCTTACCAAATGTAGCTACCCAAGGCGATGAGAGTTTACAGGATTGTTTCTCCTTTTTGGTATATGTTACTTCCAGCGGGAAATGAAATCTCGGAAAAATCGAACCTACGAGTGCCGAAACAACGATTAGTAACTTCAGCCAACAATTCCAGCACTCCCAATACAGGACGAGTCGGTCAGCGCAAGCGTAAGTATCTGTGGAAGGTGATCGGTTTTAGTGCATGCAGTAAGTCCTGCGGCGGAGGCATTCAACAGCCCATCATCAAATGCGTTCGCGAATCGCCAACGCGTGTATTTTCCGCCAAACGGTGTGCACATCTGCAGCAACCTGTGCTGAATGAAAATTTGTTACGCTGCAACACACAACCTTGTCCAGCGTACTGGAAGCTTGGAGAGTGGGATCAGTGTAACTGCGAGGAAAGGTATGACGAAGAGGTGTTCCGAACGCGTGAAGTCAAATGCGTCCAAGAACTGCTGTCCGGTATTGTGATACAGGTCAGTAACGGTGCCTGTATGGAAGAGCTGCCACCTAGTACGGAACGATGTGAATGTTCGCGTGTGGTAAAACCGACGCCGGCGAGAACAGAAAAACCCCGGAACAAACCAACAGAGAGCCAACATCAACATGAACACCGTGGCCATCGGGGACAGCATCAGCATCAACATCACGATCATCACAATGGTGGCAGTCACACACAGAACGATATGGAAAACGGACCAGTGTCGAACGGAGGATTCGTCGCTCCGCACAGCCGTCAGCGAACCGATATCAACCACATCAACTATCGGGCAGAGTCCAAGAAAACTGGCGTTTGGTTGACTGCCAACTGGAGCAGTCGGTGCTCTACGAACTGCGGTATAGGCATGCAGACGCGATCAATCTTCTGCGATCGTAGCTCGTCGGTTAACTCGGAACGTTGCGATCTGCGCATGATGCCGGAAACATCTCGCGAGTGCACTAGCAATCGAGCCTGCGAATTTGGCGAATGGTTTGCAGGTCCTTGGACGCTGGTGAGTATCGCGAATGTCCGAGAGCGGAACAGGGACCAAAAGGCTAACTATCGTTTCGTTCATAGTGTTCCGGAGATTGCTTCAATCTGACACGCTCCAGAACAGTGCTCTGCATCCGTAATGACCATTTCGCACCGGAAAGTGAGTGTGATGCCGATCTACGACCCAAATCGATCGAACCATGCGACACAGAATCTTTCGAGGAATGCAAACCCAGATGGCACTTTTCCGAGTGGACTGAGGTAAGTGAATGCACCCAATAAGTTGAAGGTACCATTTGTCTGTAGAGGAACTGAGTTTACTATAATCTTAAAAACTTCTCAAATACGTTGTTTACTTATTTTGTTTACGTAGTGTACCAAACCCTGCGGCGGAGGCAATCAACGTCGGGTAATTAAATGTCTAGAGTTCAATTTGCGAGATAAGCTGCTCCAGGAATCGGGTGGCTGTCGTTACGCCGATAGGCCCATATCTTACCGGGTGTGTAATGAAGACTCCTGTCCAATATCGACTGCATCTCCCGCCACACCTACCACAACCAGGACGACAACTTCTGCGACCTACACGACGACCTTGTCCGCGTCTTCGTCGGTGGACCCATACTACGAGCCACGACCGGACATGATGCCGAACGATGAAAACTGCCGTGATGATTTCCCCAACTGTACGATAGTGTTAAAGGCCAAACTGTGCAACTACGCATACTACAGCCAGGCATGTTGTCAGATGTGCCGAACGCGGCAGAACGAGCTGTACTAATGCGCAGTGCCGAGTACTTTTCTGCACCATTAACACAACACGAGGCTGCGCAGAATGGACGTTGCACATACCATTAACTGCGTTCATTATTAATTAAAAGTAACAGGAAGGAAAGGCAACATTTGCGTTAATATATCATCCACCTTGGGTTCAGTAGGACATTGCAGGACATAATTCCGATTACCAGTTTCAGGAGAAATCCAATGAACAGTATTTTTGAACAGGGGAACAGCAGTTTAGCGGAGATGCGTGTAACGAGTTCTTTTTCAGTTTTTTAGTTTGTTCTCTCTCAAACAGTGATCAAGAACGACTACATGCGTCCATGCGACATTGTCCAACGTCAATTCAACAGTAAACTTGTCATTTGCCGGTCACACTAGTATTAACCAAATGCATCCGTTCAAGTGGAAGCAAAGAGTATACATACGTGCACTAATTAACAACGCCCTACGATGGACATGGAGAATGTTTTCATCAAGCACAGCAACACAGACAACTCGTAGTGGTTTTGGAACACTAACGACAACCGTTTGTTTTTCCTCTCGTTATGTGAACACTGACTACTGACATTTGCAACAATGCAACCACCGGTCATGTTTAGATTTCTTACGATTCCTAAACGGGAATGGTTGGACAAGTGAAGTTAAAACGTTAGACGCTGCGAGAGACTGTTTTCTTTTCCCCCGAGGTAGTACACACGAGAAGTGGTAGTGATTAGATATTTATCGAAGAGGAATAACTTCACAACTTCACATCGTTACGCATCAAAGAGAATCATTTTTTGTTAGTACCTACTTGCGACTAATAAAAACAAAACAAACAAAAACAAAACAATGGTGAACACACTGCAGCAGCAAAATCAACAGAAACGAACCGAACGGTTAAATTTTCACTCACTGTAACTATAACATAGATCTCCCTCTTTCCAATAAACGTTTGATAACATTGGAGGATGTTGTGTGATGAGACGTCTTTTGGATCTATCTACGAACTGAGAATGAAAGAAATGTAGTGTCCTGTTTGGTCTTTACAACTGCATTATCTGGCCCTACACAGTTTTTACAACTGCATTAACTACATGTTTCGAGTTATGGTGCATTTTTCAACAACAGGTGGTAGCATTCCGTTCTTTGCTTCACTTTGAGAGCGTCTTGAACTGATTGTAGATCGTCTTCATCACCCCCACCATGCTGAGCACTGTAATCGAAATCGTGAACACGGTCATCATCGTTATTCCCTCGGTGATCGTATTCTGATGATAGATTTTCTTCTCATAAGCCAGCACGATTGCTACCATGCCCAGCACGTAACACACTGTGCCAGTGAGATAGTGGCTTAACTTCGAGTAGATCGGTCGGATGCGCTTTCGCAGCTCGCTGGCAAATAACGCCATCAAGCCATTCACTAAAGTAAGCACAAGAAAGGCGAGTGAAATGAGTCCTACAATGCTGTGCGATGAGGAAAAGTGTCGTCGGTTGGTGGACTGCCGGAAGTAGATCTCCAGCGCTATGCCCACTACACAGCAACTGCAGCCAACGACTTCGATTAACCAGTGAACGGTGCGCTTGTGCGAGTGCGACAACTTCTGTGTCCAACCGTTGCCACTATACAGCAATATAATTCCTTCAGCCATAAGCAGGTGATACTGTTTTGTGGAGGGAAAGAAACATATCATTCGCACGTTAGTGGGTTACGTAGGCCAGTAAAAAAGGGCAACTATTCGTCCGTCATCCTACCCCGATTAATGTAAGAAACACGTGCCAGGTGTAGAGCTTCTCGAACCCATTTTTCCAACACAGCCAGCTAGTATAGATACAGACCACACCGATCATGGTGTGATTGATCGTGTTGAAAATGCCTTCCACCATGAAAAACCATTCACTCTCCGTAACGCTCTTTCGACCCGTAGCATCTTTCTGTTGTTCGTTTGTCTGTAGAACAGTCATTTTTTCACTTCAAATGTTTACACACGTGCAGGGAATTAGCAGAACCTTACACCGGTGCATGTAGATGCTAAAATCGTAACACAAATTCTGTTCCGCGCGCTACACCGCATTAGAAGTAACTGTGATCAATGTGCAATGCTTTTGTACCGTGACAATAGATCAATACCAACGGCGCTGGCATCGGTTTGTTTTATTACGGTAGCATCAACACTAGTACGGGCTGTATTCTTTTATAACATGGTGCGCTATGGAGAGCATCAGCGCGCGCGTCAGCAAGTCTGTGGTCGATTGTTATCAGTAGAACGTGTGCGAGATGGTACGTGAGCGACCAGGGCGTCCGGTTTAAACCGATACGCCCTCACGTCATTCCATACTGTTTTTTTTATGATTACAGGAGCTATCCAGCTAAATCAGAACCAATCGGAATTTGGACATGTCTGTTAAACGTATAAATCTATCTATAAATTCGAATTAATGCAATACGGCCATAGAACAGGGGACAGCAATATTTGGTGTCTTAGGTCAGGAAGACACAAGTGGTTAATCGAAGGTCGCATAATCTACCTTCGGTATCGTACAGGGAATATACTCTTTAATCGCTCACTATCTCACAAAAAGGATCATTTTTTGTCTACTTTATTACACATTGTATCATCTAAAGTATCATCGCACCTTACAAGATTCGTGCACTAAATTATATATTTTTTTCAATATCCCGAATGAAGTTATGAGAGCAGTTAGAGCCGTTGCTATTTTAATTACTAATCGTACCTCTATGCCAAAATTGTCCACAAAAATATGCTTATCGTATGCAAACACTAGAGCTACCATTCCCGCCAAAAACCCTACTGCCCCTATTGAACGGTGCGCTCCGTGCAGCCAAAGTGGCTTGAGGTATTTGCGAAGTTCCCATCCGAACAAAGCGCCTACTCCGCTTACCAAGCTAACGATGACTAGCACCATCGATAACAGTCCCACAATCGAATGCACCGAAACGATATGCTGCTTGTGTTTCATCTCCCGATTGATGTACTGCAGCACAGTTCCAGCCAAGACACAAACACTTGCAACGGACTGCAGTATCCAATGAATGGTTCGCCGAGAGCTGATCCTGGATGAATGCCGAAAACATTGTTGCTCACACAGCACCGAGATTCCTGTGGGCATCAGTAGATGAAACTGATACCAATAACTATTAGCTAACAGCTTTGTAGTGGGAGCAATAATACGCCATCAGCTTACCCCGATTCCTGATAGTAGAACGTGCCAGGTATAAAAACTACCCAATCCATTTTTCCAACCGGCGGTAATAATTGAAACAGTTGAAAAAATCGCACATGTGGGATATATAACGAAGAGCACAATCTTTGAAGTGATGTGTCTTGTACGTGATCCAGCAGGTGGGTCATTTGAATCGTCTTCTTCTATTAGTAATCGCTTCATACTGTATCAACTAATAGGCGGATGAGCACTGCGAATGAATTCGTTACATGATCTTCTACTCCATTGACTCCAAAATGGGGCGGTTTTTTCAACGTATCGCACACCATTAACCCATTGAATGTCAATACGACGTATCACATTCATTAAAAAAATAAACCTAAGCTTGGGATTATATTAAAAATCGAAAAAGCAATTGAGGATAAAATTTTCACTCTTTATTTTGTTTGATTCTCTTCAAATCACAATTTCTTCCATATTGAAAGAACGATTGAACTAGTAAGACCAACAATACCTTTACAGTTGCGATATTTAATCGATTCAGAAAGCAATGCGCTCGTCCCGCTGTTTCGAACTGTGATTTCAAATTTATACCAGCTGCTGAACAGCAGCTGCTTTCAGTAATGGAAGCAGCAGCAAGCAGCTGTCATTGGAAGACAAACATAAACAAAACGTCGTTGACGTTGTCACAATATTTTCCTCTCAGGAAATCATTACGGAAGTGTAGGTTTCCCAGTTACCGATTAAAACCTTACGCCCTACCGATGCTGCTATTAACATGAACTACAAATTCGATACCAGTGATTTGACTCGGCGTCTGAAGCGAACGTTTGATGGGAATCTTTCGTACCGTAAGCTGTTCTTGTTGCTCTTTGTGGTTGCCGTTTTCCTGCTGTACATAGGACCATCATTTCTACGATGGTTGTTCGGTCACACGGAACCAACGAGAGGTAATGGTTGGCCGTAACGAGTTCTCAGAGTATATCACCACGGAATGTTCTTTTCTACGATTCTTAGATCAACCGATGCGATGTATGGATGATCGATTGACGCCGTTTTATCTGCAAAATCTCGAGTATAACGTGAATATCCGCCATCAGCCGGCTTTTCCCCACGAACATGACGCAATTCCGTACGTTGGAAATGGTTGGTTTGGACTGGAAATACATACCGACGCACATCTGAATATTTTCCACGGTCGAGCACTTTTGCAATCCATCAACTTCCATCCGATCGTTAGTGTGGCCAGCTCGGGCCAACCGGCCCGGGAAGCGACCGTCGTCGAATATCTGTCTGGTATTGTGCACAGGTTTCAGTGTTTCCCCGAAGGTTATCACGTTTCTTATCAATACTATGCACATCGCACAATGCCGTCCGTTTTGGTGCAAGAAATTCAGCTAACAAACACCAAGAATCAATTAACCGACATCGAGCTGATCGTGCCGCGTATATCGGATTGGCCATCTGCTATCGTTAAAAACGTGAGACTGCAGCATGGTTCCGCTATTTTGGAGTATCAGGTCGTTACAGGTATGGTTGATGTATTGCCAATGGCCGGAAATGCGGAAGACAGTATGGTGCGTGTGGTGTCGATTGTCGCGCGCAAGTTGCCCCGTGTGATTACACTGAAGAAACGGGGCACAACGAAATTGGAACTATTGCTTACCGTGAATTACTCGGAACCTATACCACGTGACAAGTACGCCAGTCAGAAAGAAACCATTGAAAAGCAAGCAATCGAAGCCATGAATAGGGCACTACTGGCAGCGGAACACGGTGAGCACAACGCGTATCATAACTTCAAACGGGATCACATTCTCGTTTGGAACAATCTCTGGGAGACGGGATTCCACATAAGCACCTCCAAAGCGGAAAATACGCTGAACGGTAACAACATCAATGCAACAATGTATGCTGTCATTTCGCATGCTAGGGCTTACGAGTTTGAGCAATCGGTGACCATGGCCAGAAAGGAAGAAATTGCCCGTTCGCTCACTTATGCGGAAGGGTGTTACGATAGCTATCATACACTGCAGGCCGAGAATTTGTGGCGACCCATGACCACGTTCGAGGAGCTAAATGCTGTGGTGGGCTCTTGGATGTTGACGTTAGAGAAGCAAGGATGCCACAATCTTATAAAAGCTGGTGCCAGTGGTATTGTACAAGCGATGGTACTCAGCTTCGGAGGGTTCCGGTTCAGTAATCAGCATCTGGAACTAAACATTCATCCGAAGTATCTGCATCGGGATTACGACTTTCGGCGCTTGAATTACGGTAATATGACGCATCTAAACATTTCCATTACCGTGCGAGACGACAACAAAGCAGTTCTGTATGTAGCGTTGGATCGATCGGATCGAAACTATTACGCCTGTGATGCTGGCTGCCTTGATGATCCAGTGCAGTTGCGGCAGTCACGTGCTATTTTCCCTGTGAAACTTACCGAGCCGGTCACGTCCATACTATACATAACGTCGGACAAAAAGCACATGGAAGATCTCCGACATGCAATCCACGTGAAGGAAGTGGTGGAAGCACCAGCTCACGAGCATCATGTCATTGCATTGCATCGACATGGTCACCATTTGGGTGGATTACCGACGCTATTTTGGGTTTCGATATGTGTTATCATCATTGTGTTCCACGTGTTTCTTTGCAAGCTAATAGTGAAGGAATACTGTGAACCTCCGGACAAGATGAGATATCGCTACAGCAAACCATGAGCGGAAAACATTTTCCTGTAAATATTTAGTTTATTGCCGAAACATTTCCCAGTTCAAACCAGCAGCAGCAGTCGTCAAAATTAAAAGTATTTATGTTGTGCGCCAGGGAAGCATTCAGAGTTAGCATATAATTTCTAACAATTTGCAATACGAAACGCAATAATATATATAAAAACGGAGCATTATGAGATGTTGTAAATGCTTTGTAATACACGTTGAAAATATAATGCTATCAACAACGAAGGTAATACAAACAATGATTTGAAATGAGCAAAACATAAACTTACCAATTTGGCAACACTTGCCCAAATTCAAAACGTCAACACAGTGTGTTTGGCAACAATGGCAGTCTGTGCTGCCAGCCATGGATAAAAATAAAACTTTTGACGTTTATAAACATAAATGGGAGCTAGGACATATTATGCCAATTCAGTTACAATATCACACCGAACGACAGATCGCACCTGGATTATCCTCATCGGCGCGAATTCGGAAGCACGAAAATAGTATTTAATAAATGCAATAATTATGCGATACAGCAGATGGCCCGAGGGTGACCAATGATGTGTATATAGCATCGATCCTATCGCTCGTAAAGGAAAGGAAGTGAAGTGTTTTGATTGGGGGTTAACGCGGTCCAAGCCAAACGCACGGCTTCGGTAGTGTTTCTATTTGGAAAGGTGCATAGAAGACGCTGACGAGCATTGAATGTGAGCAAAAATGTGGCCAATGAAATTGGACATGACGCGGGAAGAGTGTCGAGGCGTTCTGAGGCGCCTAGGTAAGCGTTTAGCCGCCAAGACAGTTGCTTCAAAGCATGGCTATTAATTTCGCTTTTTTCACACAGAGCTGGAATCGTACGGCACATTGATAAGTACATTTCGGGCCCAGGGCTGTTTGAGCAAAGAAAAGCTACGAATGTTGGAAGATTTACGCCGAATGCTGCACATTTCGAACGATCGGCACAGAGCGGAAGCGAGACGTGTTGCAAATGATGAGCGACTCACCACAGTTGCGGAAATGTAAGTGAATCATACAGCGCATTACCAGGGGACCAAGATCCATGATATAGAACGTTTTGATTTTTCTCCCTCCCTCTTGCACGCCGAGCAGTATTTCTGGACCAAACAGTGCACAAGACTGGCGTCGTGAAGGACATCGTTCCTTTCCCATTCTGCCGCGAACGGTACCACACACTGCTTTGACGTATATAGCTAACACTGTGTACGAACAATTGACTCTAGCTAATTCCAAGCTACCGCATCCAGCTGATACGTCTTGCGATCGACTGAAAAAAGCGGAAGAAATGTTTAAATTCGAGCTGGTTCGGAAAGAACCTTCATTGTTTGAGAATGGTTTCGTACGTGATGCTGCTGTTGTTACATCGGATCCGGTAAACAAAAAAAAAATTTGCATGTGTTATTTATTATTACCTACTTTTTCCATGCATTCTCTCTCAACCCACAGCTACAGGATATCATGTCCAAGAGTTATATCAAGCGAGAGGAAAAACGCCATGATTCATCTAAATCGGTAGAAAAACCCGCTTCAATATCCGAAACAGATGGCGCAGCAATAACGAATGGTGATAGTAGGACAGGAACTTCCGAACCGGTCTCCGATCAATCATCGTTGTGTGATATACTACTGAACACGAATATTCCTCCGGAAAGCAATGACCAGTCACAGTTGAAATTGAACAAATCGGGAGAACGATTGCCAAGAAAAAAGCCACAGGCTACGAAACGAACCTGGAAATCCAAATCAGCCTATCCACCTGCCAAACAGTTTAAGCATACAGTTTCGAAAAATGGAAAGCAATCTTCTAGAGCAAATGATTTGCACAGTCCACACCTGATCCATTCGTACGCGGTACCGTTCGATGCAAAAGATGCCACTGCAAATGGTGGTTCAAGTACGGAACCTTTACAGTTACAGCAGCATCTCACGTCTAACTTGCCACAACAAAACCACCCGGGGATGGCTTTATCGGGACAAATGAAAAAATCGCAACAGTTCCCTATTCCCGCTCCCGGAAGCTCTACACCCTCCCAGATGTACAATCATCAGCAAGGAATCCTGCCATCGTCTAAGAAGGACATACAGTACAATTTATCCAAGTTGAACCCAACCAACAGCTTAGGATTGAAAGGAAATGTGAATGCACCGGCAAAGGGCATAAGTTTCTATTCTCACGGCAAGTCATTTCCACATCCATTGCTGAATTATCAAAAGAAATCACCTAGCAAGAATATTCTTATTCCAACGTCAACGGCGGCAGCCACGTTGGCTAGTTTGGGCTTGCCCTCACCACTTCATCCACCATTGGCGGATCATTCAAACAGTTGGCTAAGTTCAAGAATTCGTGACACCAACGCTAAACCTGCGAAGCACATGAAAACAAGCACACCAATGCCGGCCGGCAATGAAAACGAGCGTTTCGGTGTATCTTCTGGAGACAAGCTAAACGTTCAGGGAACAGCACTTCCTTGCGATACAGCTCGCCCCACGATGCCGACTGAGACGATCCCTGAAAGTGTGCATCAAACGGTCGATAAACATGTTGTTCCAAAACCGACCATAACTGCAAATCATGATATACAACCACCCAGCCCGAACAATTCTCCCTTACCAGCACAACCGAATCTTTCCGGATTTACGGCGGTGAAAAGCGGTACCAAACTGTCCGTGCACAAAATGCAGCTAATACCGGTCACCGGTGTCGCTCCTCTTACTCCGACGGCACAGAAAAACAATGTTCTTGTATTGCCGAAATCATCGGCCGTTGCTGGGGTGCTTAATCTGGGACAGAAGATCACCATCCCCAAGATAATTGTAGATTCATCGACGGTCTCAAGTCCACCGAAAGTGATTGTACAGTCTGTTCCCAATCCGTACAGTGTAACGACGACGACGTTCGACATGAACCTCTATCGGCAGAATACCGTACCGTCTCCAAAGTTACATACCAGCGATGAGAAGATAAGCAGCAGTGTTTCCGTAACAGCAACTAAGGAGCTCAGTGAAACATCTGCCGATGAGCCAGCAACCGCACAAGATGCTTCAAATGCTCAAAAGCGAGCATCATCTTCCGTTACCATCCCGTGTGACGGTGTACCAGGACGAAAGATAACGATTTCCACCAGTCAGCTCGTTCCTTTTAAGGGCACATTGCATGCGACCTCTTTGCCATCAACAAATGCTGGGTGCATAACGATAGGGGCTAAGAGGTTGAAGATGGATTCGGATGCTTCTGCAGTTGGTGGTGCTGCTCCATCTGGTCGTGCAGCATCAAATGAGAAGGATTGGGAAAATGAATTACATCGTTCACATTCTACACAATCTTCTAACGAACATGTGACGAAGGAAAATGATTTAAAAATAATTCAGAACGCTTCAACACCCTACCAGGAACCAGATTCGTCAACCACGTCTAACATAATGGTGGATGTGAAAACACGTAACGATGAAAACAGTACCATTGCCTTGCACGGTACACTATCACCATCCGCAGGGGCAAATGATTGGACTGTGCAGAATGAGTACGATATTATCTCTACCGAACGAGGCGACGATTCATCCGTAACGGATTCGGCCGATGCAGAGGACGATATCGATGACGAGGAGAGTCAAATGGAGGAATGTGAAGGAATCGAAGAGGACGACTTTGGCGATGATACCGTGGACGTCGAAATGGAAACGGAGCCAATCTTCATTGAGGAGGAACCAGAAAACTACGATCATCTCATAGAGGAAGTGCCAGAAGATGAACAATTCATAGAGGAGGTGGAAGATGGTCCGATGGAGTTTATCAGCGTTGGATACGGTGAGTAAAATGAAGAATGATGATAAAAAATTTCTCAAGTTATCTAACTATCTGTACTGTATTTGTATGCTTAGGTACTTCCGGTGAATTAGTTGCAGAATTAGAAAGCACCACACCACAGCAAGTCATAGAAGAGCATTGTCTCGCCAATGGAATAGTACAGGATGCGCAACCATCGGAGAACACTTGCGAACAAAGTACCGGTCGGTTTGGATCGGTTGAAAATGGTAATATGCAAAACTATGCAGTATCATCGGATGGCATTGCATGTGATCTGCTGGAGATGGGTTCAGATGGCAAATATCACGCACGATCCTACTCCTACAAGCAGATGCTCGCCGAAGGAATGGCTTCTGTATCGGAAGCGGTTAAACAAACACATCCAACGGTAAGGCTAAGTTAGATAAGCTCACGGAATTCAAAGCAAACATACGTACGTGACGTACGGTAACGGAACTGGGGGATATACACAAGTACAAGTAGTTTTGCCAATCGATACACGGCTCAAGAATACTGAATGCGGTATAAAGAAATCAACCTTTAAATTAGTAAACTACGTAAACTTTATACGTTTGTATGCTATATATTTTTGAGCCAAACTTTGTACAATTCATGGCATAAGAAACAATGAAATTGTTTACTTTTGATTTACAGTTATTTGAAGATGGGAGTTCTTGAGAGAGGTCAGTACCGTAACGTATGCAGCTTGTGGTGAAATTGATCGCAATATGTTGAATTGACAGAACCTTTTGAAACTGTTGCATAGCACAACTTATATTAGTGACTCTTACTATTATTATTGCTCCGTAAATACCTCAAAACATAATTATGTCATTTACGTACATTTATTGTATCTGCTTTTTCGCAAAATCGTGTGTCGAATGATCAATACGTATTGTAGACAGCGGTGGACTATACACGTTTATTTTGTAAATTGTACATACAGTGTATATAACATTCATTTGTCATTTCAAATGTAGAATTTACACGAAGTATGTCACCTGTAGGGCACTAGCTAATCGAATTACATGGTTGTCAGAAGGGGCGCTCGATTTTTAAACATACATGTAAGATATTACTGACCCATGGCGGGGAGGGTCAGTCCTTAACGCGTACCGTTGTCAGATGCATATATTAACTTTACCTTATATAACGGGGTAACGAATGGAGTGTGAATGTTTTAACAGATGTCGACATTTAAGCAGTAAGATTAGCTATAAGCGTCGTGATGTCATACTTTTCATTTCTTTTTCTATTCATACAATTATTGAAACTGTTATCAGCTCTGAACTATTGTACTAAAAGTTGCACTGATTATTTTTTTATTGCTTTACACTTTGAATTTAATTGAAAATAGATAGAGGTTTGTGAACAATGTAAAAAGGGCGGAAGGATTTGAGTCATGGGTGGGCAATACAAAACGATCTGTTCGGTTGTAAAATGGTATCATTATGTTTAAGCAAACACGTTGCAAAATGTTAAAACAAAAGCATTATTATACGACGCACTCTGAACTCTGAACAATGTTGTACAATTGTGCATTTGTACGTGATGCAAGTATGTTGCAACAGTGGCCAATGCGAGTGGGCAACAAATAGTAATCCTAATGTAACGGGCGGATATTAATGTGGAGTAGAGTTGACTTCTTGCTATAAACAGTGAAAATAAATTTAAATAAATGATAAGTTGTAAATTTTAAACTTTATACACATGGAACGTGATTTCACGCTACTAAAAACGTGCTGGCTCTGCACATCCGTAAACGTTGAAGAGTCATCCATACATAACGACTCACTTCAAATTCGATGTCCGCGAAAACGGCGATTCGAATGTCCGATGGGAACTGAAGGTGCATTGGAATTGTGACGAAAATGAATGAAAACTTTCCCATAGTGTCGTTGTCACGTGTGCTGAAAGTGAAACATCATCGAAATTCTCGTTTATAGTATAAGCGTCGAGAGTCGAAGAGCAGTAAAAATGGATACCTGTTTGTAGCACAGTTCGCATGGATTGGCTTGTGCTCCAGTGTAAATTGCTCTCACAAATGCTATACTTGGTTAAGCCGTCAAATCCGTCGTATTGTTCCAAATAAAACCCTCAAAGTTCGAATCGATTTTATTAAGCTTTGATTGAATAAAAGAAATAAGACTGCATTGGAAGTGTTGGCCAAGAATGCGTGAATATTAAAGCACCAGAAGTTGTTACCGACATATTGTGTAAGTTTATCGTAGAGCCATCGTTCGTTAACTACTGGCGGTAAGTTTTTATTTTCCTCTTGCTGACCGTAAACATTATCTTTGCTGGTGCTGGGTCAGCACATCAGGAGGTGGTCATGAGTGATTTATTTTGGGATACCTATTTTTGCACCATAATCATTTTCAGGAAGTTCCAATACCACCATGCGGCTCCTGCTTCCACTGGCGGTGTTGGCCGTGCTGTGCCTATCAACCCAGCTCGTGACTGGACAAGATCTGGAGGATAATGATTTTGCCGAATTCGAAGACTTTGATGATGATGAATTTGTAATGGTAGATCCACACCAAGCTGGTCAACAGCAGGCACAGCAGCAACAGCAGGGAGCTGGTGATGGACGTCAAGCAAACGAACAGGGTAAGGCTCAATCGAAGAATGTCCCAGCTTCGCAGGACAGCGAAGACTTCATGGATGACGATCAGGCCGACGATGACGGTATCGTGGAGGACGAGGACAGCGAGTTCGAACACTTCCAGGATGAGGAAGAGTTTGAGGGTTTTGCCAGTACGATCGGCGATCATGATGATCTGAGACAGGGCGAACCGGTCGGAAAGCATGCCGAACCGAAGCTAACGATCCCGAAGGTGCCGATACATTTCCGCACCCACTGGGACTCGTACTGGATGGAAATGCTTATGCTGGCCGGTCTGATGGCCTACTTTGCGAACTACTTGGTGGGCAATAAGAAAAATTCTGCCATTGCCAATCAATGGCTATCGATGCATCGTACCTTGTTGGAGGACAATTTTGCGCTCGTCGGTGACGATGGCAAGAAAGAAACGGAAGGATCGACCTTTAGCTTTAACAAAGAAAGCGAAAGTGTCTACACACTGTGGTGCAGTGGACGCACCTGCTGCGAAGGCATGCTGGTGGAGCTGAAAATGATCAAACGACAGGATCTGGTTTCGCTGATAGCCGGCATCATGAAACCGGTACAGGATCAGTTGCATATCAAGGTGGACCTTTCGGCAGATTCGATGGATAACTTTGTGTTCTGTGTTGCCAGCCGTAAACAAGCCACCAAAATGTTCAAAGAGCTCAACGACTTGGTACGTAATATGTGATTAGCGCTCGGTGCGCCCGGGGTTGGACCAATATAAATTTACACGGTTGTTTTTCATTTCATTTCACAGAACAAATTCTGTTGTCTAGTCAGCAAGGCCGAGGATAAGTACAATATTCCCGGATTTGCGTTGTTATCGGAGATTGCCGAGGTATCGGCTAGTATATTAGATGGTAGATTAGTAGCAGCTTTAAATAAGTACTCGCACCTCATCGATTACATTCACCTGTCGGATCAGTACAGTGGCCCAATACAGCAGGAAGACCCGAGCCAGCTGAAACGTCCGGAAGTTAGACGCATTCTGCACTGCGGATTCAATGTTCCTGTTAAGGGCGATCTAGAAGAAATGAAACCATTGCTAATACTCGTGTTTTACCTCATGGATCGTGTACGTCGCTTCAAACTTTCGAAGGAGGTAAGATCTTCTACGAAAATTCCGACCGCTCCGATTGCTCCCGCGCCTTTCAATTAGGAGACTCTGCTCCAACCACTTCCAGACGTTCTGCTCCGCCCCAACGACTCCAGCGCATGATTTATCAGAATGTGTTGCGGGTATCACATTTCTCTTCATTATTATTATTATTGTTCTGGTTATCAAGCACGGTATTTCTCAATTTTCTCTTTAATCGATCGCAAAAATTAAAAATTTAACGAATATTGCTCAGGACATTGTACAGTACGTAAGCCACCAGTTTATTTTCTTTACTAAAATTGAGCAGAAGAGATAGGTGACAAAGTTTAAAAAATGATGGAGTGGTCGTTGCTGGTCCGGAATGAAGTCGGAGATTGCTCCATAGCTGTTGGTTTGGAGCGGGCTCCGGGGCGCTAATCCCTATTCGGAAGCAAACTCATTCATTCAACATTGGATTAAATGTGTTCGTTACTTTCCACTGATTGCAGGCCAAAACAAAGTCGGATAAGAATCGTGCTGCCGTGGAGGAGGAGTTTATGAAGAGCACTCATCAGGCTCGTGCCGAAGCAGCTGCACTGCGTCGTGAGGAAAAGCGCAAGGCGGAAAAGGAGAAAATCCTCGCAGAAGAAGACCCGGAGAAGCAACGGCGTTGGGAAAAGAAGGAACAGAAACGCCAACTCAAGAAGCAAGCTCCCAAGATGAAGCAGCTTTCTATTAAGGCGCTCTAAAGCGTAGCCGTTTGGTGCAATAAGAAGAATAATGATCCGAGGGAATATTTAAGTCTCTTTTTGTTTGTTATTGTTTATTCAGATCATTGGAAAAGGCCCCAAATCATACATGGAATACGAACGAACGAAATAGTAACATTTAAACAATTTCCCAAACATCATCGGCTATCCAACAGTTGGGTTAAACGTAGGACTGTCTTAGGTATGTAGTAATGAATGGAATACAAAATCGGATCGTCGGAAAATAAACTTACGAGCGCATTCGTAAAACCATTGCGTGTGGACAAATTGGCATTATGAAAGTAACACGACCAACACAATACACACTCTTCCTTCCGGTTGTTCCATCAAAATGTATATTTTCAATCTCTTTAAACTGCTCACAACACTATTCGGCAAATCGGTTTCCAACAGTCACAAATATGTTTGAACATCACAATTACACAATGTACATGTTGCATTTTTTAGTGTTTTTTTTTTCTTCTGTTGCTTTAAATATATGTATGTTGCCTTATATATTATGTTACCTGTATCATGACTCCCCGATAATAATCAGCAATATTCACGATCTTTTGAGCTGTTAATATAAGTTAACCGTTAACAAACTGTGTGCAAGATGATACTATATAATCGTTTATAGGTGGGCTATTATATTCATGCTATTTGCTTCAACGTTTCTCTCTATAGTTCGCTCCGCTTCCTCTGCTTCGTGCAGTTCCCCTTTTCCGAGCCAAGGATAAACCGTGAGCATGTTGTTAATTTTTGTTTTGTTTTCAGTCCTACGTCCGCCATTTCTCCAAAAAACATCAACGTGTGTTGTTAAATGCTATGAAACTGTGCGTGGATTGTTTTGCGTTTGATTGAACCGCTATCAAAAAAGATCAGTCATAAAACTAGCTACACAATATACAAATACATACGACGTTTTACATATGGTTATTATTCCCATACAGCCAACAGGGCTCCAATATTTCTTGGTTCTATTATATTACTATGTGTCTAAACATGTCCCAGGGGCCCAAAATGGGCCACTACAGTAGAGTTGGACGGGAAGTAGTGAGTGGTATTAGAACCCCTAGAATTTTAGATAAGATTCTACTAGCGTTTACTATTCGCTGCTGTAATTCACTAGCTGAAGTAAAGTACGCAAGAAGTGCTTAAAGTGCGTTCTCGTCTGCTTGCTGTAGATTGATTGATTCCTTTGTATTTCACGAGCTTGTTTGATTCGTGTGCTGTAGGCCTCCTTCCTGATTTTTGTTTAGTCCCGTTCGAAATCTTGTTTGTGCTATTAGATGCGATAGATCTCGCACATGGTTCCACTTCCTTTCCTGAACAAATGTTCACACCCCCCTCCTGCTGGGGATGAATAGGCTGCGATTTGCTTCAACACCTTCGCTAACGACACATTTGAAGAACAGCTTATGGTGCTGCTGTACATAGGGGATTATTCATACAGTATTGTGTATACACCTTTAGACATCTGTTTCTGCATTTGCTGCTATACATTCATGTACGATGTATGTGGAGGTATTCGGAATCAGAATGCTTTTGATTTTGAAACCATCCCATTATCGAGTTTCGGTTCTCTGGTTTAGTTTTACAAGGTAATGGCTTTTATCATAAGGGTAACTGTAACAACATGTAAGTATTTTTCTTTTCTTTTTTTCCCCCTTACAACACATTACAACGCTAGATTTGTATTTTGTGAGCACATTTTCACTGTGCAGCTGTAGACAACGCTACATCAACTGGGACATATGTTTGCACCTTGATTTACAAATATCTGTAGTACTTTGAACAGTGCAAAGTTTGTGCAAAGTTAAAACAATGTTAATATTGATGCATTGATTATCATTAGTATATTGTACCATTTGCTGACGATTGTCCTTTGCCACATACTGAGTAAACGATTGTTTCATCTTGAGTTTCGTTTTTGCCACCTTTAAAATAAAAACGTTCAAACAAAACCAATGATTATTACACTTTGTGCGTAACTTAAGCCCTTCAAGGTCGGTAAAATACAAGCGTTTCATAATTTGCTTAACTAAACGATAAAAGAAAATATGTCACATCACTTTTATTTCCGGCATACTAATGATGATTTTTGTATAAATTTAAAACTACAACCAAGTTAAAAAATATACATTTTAGAATCTAAAGTACAAACTCGTGCAAGCATGTCGGGTGATGTTTCTCGATTGGTTGGTTAAGATGAAATTGTATTCCACGGTGAAACCGAGATCATCTAAATGAGGATATCACAGTAACAAAAATTAAAGCTTAATTAAAGGAAGAGAGACACATGTGATCCCCTTTCACCAATACGTAGCAAAAACTATTCAGATCTGAAAACGTAACAGCACCGTCCGAACAATTCTACCGTAACTGTTTCGGCTCTACCCAGGGAAAACGATCGGCCGAATGCGATACATTTACGAACTCTTTTTCGACGGTGAACTGTGCGTACTGTTGTTCTCCTGTTCCAACAGCTTCTTGTTCAATCCTACCACCACCTTGCAAAATTGATTGTCTGCTATGTCAACGAAATCAGCCAGAAACACATTGGTGCGGGGCTTTTCTTCGCCAGCGAACGTGCCCGGCACTTGGCCCTTGATCCAGTCCATCAGTTGCCTGTCGACCGCTTTCGCACAGGTGGCACGCAGCGACGACATGAATCGGGGCACTATGTAGCGCACGGTAGGCGTCAGGACGCACTGCGATACGAATCCCGTATCCGGACGACGCTGGGCTAACGATTCATCCAGATACTGCTGCAGTTTCTTCACATTGATCTCGTTTGGCCAGGGTGTGGGCCAGTCCTGGCTTAACCAGAACCGCTCATTAACGCACGCATCGCTGCGGTACACGATCAGCACCTGTTTACCATTCCCGGTGGCGGATTCGAGCGTACATTCCTGCAGCTCGCTTACATTGCGAGAGTATATCTTTTTATCAAAGATACGGTTCAGTTCCGCCGACAGGACGCAGTGGTCGGTTGGGTTGAATGAATAGAAATGCTGACAGTCTAGCACGACAAACTCCTTCGGATGTGTGCGCAGAAACTCCTTCAGCTGATCGAGCGGTTCCGCGATTTCTTCACAAAACAGACCATGCACGAAGTAAAACTTGTTCTCTGGTCGCTTCATACAAATTCGCAAATCGAAGTATCTGTCAAAAGGGAAGAAAAGAAACAAGTTGTACAATGATTTGCCATTTTGGAGACTTTTCGGTTCCGACTTACCGTACACCACACTTGAGCTGCTCTAGCATATTGTAACGTTGCGTTACGGCCCATCGCCGTACTACGCAGGGAATGAACTTGTTGAGGGTACCGACGATTGGATCAGCATCCGGTGCGACCGGGGCTTTATTTTTAATGCCGTACGACATCGTGTCGTGCGAACCGGGTATCGCTAAATGTATGATCGGTACGGCTTTTAACTCAACCGGCAATTTGCCCATCCAGTTTTCCAGATCATCCGTAAAATCAGTCATGTTGGAAACGGTCGTTTGCTGCCAGAGAAGATAAACCCACTACCTTAACCGGTAATATAGCCGTGTCCTAAAATAGTTAAGAATGAACTATTTAAAACTATTACTAAAATCAATATTAATGTATTGATTACAAGGAAACATATCTAAAATCAAGGAATAATCGATAAATTTCATACACTGAATCGTTTATTAGACTATTTTAATTGTTGCTGCTTTATCCAGATCTGTGTTGCTAGGATACGCACAATCGCTTGTTCGTTGATTGTTCCATTTCTCTCTCAAAACACTAGCGCCCTCTTGTGTTCGGAACGGTAATGACAGGAGAACTCTTTGATGCGATCATTCTGGCAACGATCGGCGTGCTAATTAATTCATTTTAATTAATTTAATTTGTTTTTTAAAATAGTGGACAGGTAAATCAATCTCTTTGTACATAAAATACACAAAGCTCTGTCCAAAGTCCATGAGGTCATACAAAATTTCACGAAAATTGGAGTTTCCAACAGGATTCCTGCACCTACGGCTGCAGTGTCAAATTAGAAGATTTTTTTTAGATTCGTATGCTCTACAATTTACAAGGGGTTTGTCATTTTTTTGTATTCACACGGAGCACTGCACATGGCTAGTAAAGTCTCTGTGTCCTTCAAGAGGCTTTGTATTTTACCCTAACTACTATTCCACAACGTCCAAGTCGTGCAGAGCGCCAACATGTAATGCCGTATATCCACAGGTTTCGGTAAACGGACTAGCTCCAATCCTTTTGACGGATGGTGGAGCATGTAAAACTCTGCTAACGGGGTAGGATCCGAAGCTCCTTTTGGGGGCCCTATAGGCTCTCCTACTTAACTCCTATTCTGTCAAGTCCCCGTCGTGCAGAGTGGTAACTTGCCCCACCGCATATCCAAACTTGGGTACACGGGTTACTCCAAACCCCTAGGGCGGATGGTGGAGCATGGCTAAACTGGAGAAGGGTGGGCAGACCGTACAGGCGAAAAACTTAACTGCCACGAGACCCTCCAGAGATACTTGGGGGCTTGAGCGCAGGGCCAGTCACCCTGCCTCAAGTAACCAACTGACTACAGAAAGTTGCAATGAATGACTATGGCCAACATTACATGCCAGGTGAAGGTGGATGGAAAACTCTCAAGACCCTTTGCTACCACCAAGGGTCTGCACCAGGGAGATGGGCTTGCCTGTCTTCTTTTCAATCTAGCGCTAGAGAGAGCCATCCGTGACTCGGAGGTGGAAACTTCGGGGACCATCTTCTATAAGTCAATCCAGATCCTGGCATACACTGATGACATAGACATCATTGGTTTGAGGCCCTCCTATGTAGCAGAAGCTTACCAA
>KI422561.1:19148-62795 GCA_000473375.1 Anopheles culicifacies | reverse complement strand
CAATGGAGGAGCCGCTACATTGACGAGCTCTATGAGCTGTACGAGGATCTCACCATCGTGCAGCGAATTAGACTCGCCAGGCTCTGGTGGGCTGGTCACGTCATGAAAAAAACACCAGACGACCCAGTCCGTAAAGACCTGTCAAGAGGAGGAGTGGTAGGCCCAAACTGAGATGGAATGATGACGTGGATGCGTTCGCCAGAACGGCCGGGATAACGGATTGCATTCCAAACTTAAGGAAGAAATTCCATCACATCCGCAAATCCTAGTTGCTCATCTGTAAATTTCAATTATTTAATTTTTCGAACAGCCTCCAAAATATTAAACACAGAAATAGCAACGAAATATTCTTGCCCATGACGTTCAATAGAACACAGCTCAAAAATGTTCGTTCCTCACAATACAAGAAGATTTGGGGAGCAATTAGATGTAAAGCTTTCACAGCAATGATATTTGCTTTTCTTGCAAATTGGGAATGTTTGCAAGCAATAAAACCATCACGGTTTGTGATTTTCATGACAAAATTGACTTAAACCTTAGACTTTCGACAAGCCATCGCTGGAAGTTGATCACAAGTATACGACATTTCTTCCATAACAATTTATTATTTCGAAGACATGACTGGTACTATTATATGCATAACTATCAAACATGAAGCAGATATAAACAAAACACCTAGCATGATATTTGCTCACAATTTTTGTTACAATTCATAGGGTAGTGCGCATAGGACATTAATTCAAATGAACGGTCATGTAACAGACATTACGATTTATTGCGTCACTACATTCGTATCAAGTCGTAGCTCATTAAAGAAGGATTAGAAACGATCCTTTTGATGCGTGTAATGCTGTTGGATATCCAATCGGCTTTCTTAATTCCGTTTCTTAATCTATCTTCGCTTCACGTAGCTGCTGTGACCTTTACTAGTGGCATTAAAATATCATTACTTGAAATTATTCCAAACGCTTGCACAAGTGTTTGCTGCGCCTAAGCCACTACAACACACTAATAATTTAATTAAAGTGCAATTAAATCACGTTAAATCGACATTCAATGTTTGTAAATACATCATTACTTAATACTTATCTTATTGTATCTCTTTATTGTATAACGAGTTTGTTTATAAGTTCATGGTGTTTGCCATCGTATTTGTATTCCTCTTAAATTTATCTAAACTATTTACTATACGAATTCGATTGCTTAGCTACATGGTGCCAACATTTGCGATAGCACAACTGTATCATTTCTTCAACGACAGTTCAAGAATCCGAGACGCATAATTAGAGCCACCCGTTGGAAAAGTTTCTTGTCATTAACAACGAAAGCTCACCAGCTATTTGGATTTATCTGCCATGTACACCAAAGCTCCAGGAACATGTGCAGCAATGCCATGAATAATTGCAAATCAGCGACCACGGTTTGGCGCAGCAATGCCAATCCGTGCGCCCTGTTGTATTGTAAAACTTATAATTAGGCTGGCGCGCGTGTTTTGACAACGCACAACAACATTGTGCGGACCAGTACCCAGCATCATGGCCCTCGCCAGCGAGACGACGACAGCGGTACTAAAAATACGCGGTTTTCACTGGAACGGCATGGAAAACAATGCCCCTTGCCCTTTTCCGACTTTCCGACGCAACCTTTTGCACACAACAGCAACCAAGCATCGTTCATCGGCCGAGCGCTGTGTGTTAGCGATACCGAAAGGCGGATAGATGTTGACGGTCGCTGGATACGAACGATTAGGAAAAGCTAAATTGGATCCGTTACGCTCTTCATTTCCTGGCCGTCTCTCTCTTTAAAATGGCACCAATGGGATATTCTAATTAACTTCTACCACCGACGAAAGGGATGAAAGCAAAACAAAACCAACAGGTTGTAAAGTTGTTGTCCCGTATTTTAACTAACACCTGCAAAATAGTAGAGAAACACTTAGTCAACACTACGGAAGGATGTCATATAAAAGATTTTAGTGTTTAAAATCATATTCTTCAATCGTTGAGAACTCCTACAATTGCATTACGAACTTGCGAATGCGTGCATTATATCAACGAACATGAATAAACAAACCAACTGGTGTATTATGTAGATTAAATTCAACAACATTATTGAATAGTTAAAGATGCAATCATAATTGAATGATGCCGCTTTCCAATGAATTGTTTACCTGGTATGATTGATTTCCGAATCGGATGAAAGGCTACGAAGCAACCGGAATCAAGAAAATGTTCGATACGGTATCGAAAAAGGTTTGGGTTTGGGGCTGGTATTTAAATTTTTTTCCCTGGGGACAATTTTGCAATCTCATACATAACAATTAGTATACAATGTGTATCATTCCATCACCGATTGGTTGTTTCCCATCCTATGGTGCGCATTGATGTGTTGTATGTTGATATCAGTAAGTCCCATATATCAATGGTCCTATTGCACCATCAAAACGAAACACAATATGATTCTGGAATAAGAAATATTGCTAATCATAAATCACGGATTGATAAAACTCTCCAGTAAACGTCTAACTACAAAAAATAAAAATAAAATATGATAAATTATTTTCAAAATAAAAAAACCCGCTATATGCATAACGATTTGTGAAGAGGAATGAAACATACTTATTTATTCAATAAAGAAGCATTTATTCATCATGAAGAAGTGTAGAGGGAAGTAGATTTTTATTAAATAAATCCACTTATTGTCCTCTGTTATATCTATCCATCGTTTGCGAGTCAAACGAGAAAACGTATCGGCCATGATAGCAGTTTTTAACTGGTTTTAATACTTTTTAATCCTTTTTAACCAACAAGAAAGAACATTCACAGGCAAAATAGATATCATCACGGGCACGGTCAAGGCTTATCAGATGTAGGGGGATCCAACCAAAGCTCTGAACACAAATGCGAAGATACACAGCAATTATTAAGCGATGGTTCATTGTCGAAAGCAAATGTCTAGACCACTCGGCTTGTAATCATGCAATGAATGAGATCAAGGTCATTCCAAGCAAGTAAATCACAATCAGCGGCACTTGTTGTAATAGATACCGTCGCACATACAGACGAATGGAATCAGGAAGCCAACAATTCTATAGCTTAACAAACAAACATACCGTTACAAACGGAATCGTCTTCAAAGCACTCAAATCATAATCGTTTCAGTCGATATTTTCCTTCAAGTAATTTAATTACTTAGTTGTAATTGAGTGAAATCTGTTCAATAAACGAT
Organism: Anopheles culicifacies; assembly: GCA_000473375.1. Classification (NCBI taxonomy): domain Eukaryota; kingdom Metazoa; phylum Arthropoda; class Insecta; order Diptera; family Culicidae; genus Anopheles; species Anopheles culicifacies. The sequence goes on along the minus strand of KI422561.1, from coordinate 59,567 downwards.
TAAAAACAAAAAAATCACCGTAACGAAAAGCTTCTTTGTACAGAATCGTTTTACCAAAAGAAGCCAACGATGTAAAACAAATTAACGACGAAGGGACAGACACTAACGCATACCCGGTCACTGGCGCGTCGTTAAAGTTCTGCACGATTGCACGGTGGTTGATAATTGAATTTCCTGCCAACGACAATTAACGACCGACGCACGGATGCGGACAGGCCCGCACGATATCGACTGATGAAATGTGGTTAACGTTTTCAGCTGTACGGCGGCACGAGGCACATCTGCCAATCGCGTCCTTCGTACGCACGAGTAGCGCCTTACATACATACAGAAAGGAAAAAAAAAACAACAATAAACCAATATCTAAAAGCGTCACGCGGCAGTCGAAATCGGTTGGCTCGCAGCTTCTATTGTGGCTGTATATCATTACGAAAGCACCACACAGGCCGAAGTGTTTCGATTTTCGCAAAAATTTCTTTGTTCCGCTGGTTGCCACCGTGCCCTGGCCTGACCTGCATGTGTGCACTGTTTATCGAGGAAAAGTGGTGTGCTGTTCAATCGATATGCAGTGGGCCCATATGTGGGCACTTGGTACTCATTACGCGCTCAATGATTGCTTCAGATTTAGCATTGCTGAACGCTGTTCCTAAAACCATACGATACGAATCGCGGACAAGGATGCTATTACATGGCCAATCGTCATGTTTGGCAAAACCAATGTTATTCGGGCACTATTTTCTTTGTTTCATTTGATGGAATTTTTCTATTAATTCTGCTAATATCATACCTAAAGTTATGATAGATAGCATATATTTGCCAGACCCAAATTCATGCACAACATGTAGATTATTCTATTGCGGTACATAAAACGTGCATCATAAAACAGTTTTGCTCCGGGATACAGCACATCACATGCTTTCAACATATTGTAAAACATGCATGTTATTCTTTTCCCTTTTTAGCATCTTGCTGTTTGGCCAGACTTGCTGTCGGATGCTTTGATCTCTGATTATTCTATGCACACCGGAGGATATTTTTTTGCCTTGGATAATGCCGCCTTACTCGAACGATCCTCCAGGGATACTATTCATCAAAAAGGCAAAAGATGAATCCTTACCGTGAGGGTATCAGGGAGGATTTTGGTTTCTGTTTCAGCAACCGCTAAAAAACTGGTCCAATGTTTAAATAAATGATTGAAGAGCAATAATATATCTTATCTATTAATCATGAGTAGTGTTTCAGAATATGTGTTATTCAACTATACTTAACTATGTCAATTGATTGGGTACATTTTCCATTATGCGAAAATGAGATGTTCATATAGCTGTCCGTAAACAAAGCTTTGCTTTCGGAAGACACTAACCTTTCGATTCTTTTTGCACAATTCCTTTGTACAGTGTCCTTACAGAAATATGCTGGAAGTGTAAAGATGTCACCACAGATTGGAAGTATTGCATGTGAAATAGGCAAACACTTTGCTATCCTTCTTCTCGTGCGTTTTCGCAACTGTACATCACGTACCGTACGAGGAATAACTTCAACTAATTAACACTAACACACTATGCCAATCATTTTCTTTTTGCACGCATAGATAACAGCTTCTGTGGCTGGGATTCTAACTCTCACTGCATTGTGTCGCACTGCAATTTACCAACATAATAAGCACGTTCGATTTCCACTAGACCACACACTTTGCGATATTAAACGAAGCACAGAACAACGCTCATGTTGAGATTACATCCGTTTATCGAATTAATACACCTAGCTTTGGAAGGCTCAATAGCAAGACTCAAGCTTTAGGACGATTGAGGAGGATTTCGCGATTTGCTGTTCTCGAAAGCTTGTTTATTGTGACATTCCGTGCGGGTTGTCAAATGGTCAGCTAATCGGCAAATGAAGTACAAACTACACGGCACCATTAAGTTTGTAGCTCAATATTTGATTATTGGTTTTAGATCTCATCTCAAAATTCAATTTTAATTGCTCTTGATTGATTTTGTTAATTGCACTAGTTAAACGATGGAATGTGGAATGATCTGTATGAAGAAGTTGAAACCGAAATACAGATTGAATAAAATATCTTGCTGTCTGAATTTGAAATTGTGTCCTGTTCTTTGATTTAAAGCAATTATTGAAGGTTTGCTGCGTTCATTAAAAATTGTTCACGCATCAAACGGTGTTAAAAAAGAAAAGATACAACTTTCTGAATTTAAAGCTTAAAAAATATTAGCTCATGACGGCAACGAACGACGCACCTTGTGGTGGGCCCCTGCTGTTGCTCACCTTTATTTTGACAGCAGCCGAGTGTCAACACAAACAAGCTTTTTCTGAAACAACACTTATTGTTTACAAGTGTTGCGTTTTATATAAACAAACAGGCTAATTTTTTTAAATAAATCGTATATTTTGTGTGATTTTAGCAATATTCGGTACATTTGAAGTATAGCTGCAATACCAACGTCATTTATTCTTTCTATCAATAGTGCAACCTCGTTCATCCATACTGGAATGTGTAAACAGATCTGAGTGCAGTGCGAATGAGATTAGATTCACTGAGATATCCGTACGATTTTCCATTCTTACTTTGCTTAATTGGTCGACTGGTCACGTATTGCTTTCGGTTATGCTGTCTCTAACAACTGCCAGTCAGTGCGAAAACTAATACGAGAGTATTCATTATCCGGCTCTGGATGAAAATATAAGTCAAGCTAAATCAAAAACGAAAGTCTTTGAAAAATGATACAAATGAGGCTAAACGAACCATATAGGAATAAGAACATTTGAAAAATTGTAACGCTGTTCCGTTTCATGTTTAGAGCATGGAATGCAATCATGTATCCCTGTACTGTATTCAGTTCCCAGAGTATGTGGTATGTTTGTGTCGCTAAAAATCAGTAACATTTTCACGGTGTGCTGATATTTATTATTCTTTTTATAGAATAAGTCTGGCTTTGTAGAAGTGTTGAGGAAATAATTTTGTCGAAATGGATCATCTGGAGCACTTAAGCGGATCTATCGACGGGCATCAAGACCTGTCGAAAGGAGTGCTACGAACCACCATGCAGTCCACCGACAATACTTCACTGCATTTCATAACGAGCACAGGAATGGCTCACAGTGGTAGAGAGCAGGAATACATTGAGTCTACTCTATTAGGAACGGATCTGTTATCAAGTCAGCTTCCAACAAACTTGCTGAACGATTACATCAATTCGGTTTCGACCACTGCTTCCAATGGCATCGGTGGTATGCAGTCTGCCCTCCTGGAGCAAAATATTCGTCCTCTCACCGCAGACGAGTTCCATACCCTGATTAGTGAATCGAGCAACGATACATCCGGAACAAAGGTAATTTGGGCTTAGATAACAATTCCAACATTATTACACAGTATATTTCTATATTGATTCCGTTTTAGGATATCCCTGGCTTCAACACGCTATCATCTTACGACAAAATGATAAACATTGGTCAATCTACATCGCCTATGAGCAATGGATTAGCTCAAATCGCAGGAACGATCGATAGTTATGTACATTTTCCACTGCATGCTGCCAGTTCGGGAACAGAAGGTTATGACCCAACGGCAAATGTGCTTGTGAGCGTCAATGCACATCAGCAGCAGGCCGAACAACAGCAACATCATCATTTTAGTCTTCCACACCCTGGCATGCATCTTCAACATCAAACACAAGGACATTTGCACCATCATCAGAACATTGTTGAAATATCAGGTTCTCAACAAATATCCTCGCTAGGACATCCACAAACGTCTGCATCGAGCATAGGTACACTGCTGCCTGCTGTTGATGTGGCCATGAAGGTGTACAGTCATAATAACTCCATCATTCCCATCGCATCAACGACATCAGGACAGACGTCAGACGCACACAGTGTAAGTGCAATGCAATGGTGCAAGACTTTAAATATCCATGTATAGTGCTAACCACTGACATTCCTTTATATTCCCATTTTAGAATACAACTTTGACCATCAGCTCAATGAATTTAAACGAATCTCCCAAACGATTTTTTTCCTGCACATCTCTGCCTTCGCTCATTACTCATAATCAGCGACCAGCGACGTTTTCCATCGCTGATAGTTTAGTAGCACAAAAATGTACCGCGCCGAACATAATTGAGTGCGAATCACGCACACACGATGAAGAAATCGTAGAATGCGTTGCATCGTTGGAGAGTACATCGTGCGCACTGTTAGGAAATATGAATCTTCCCCACAAGAAACGTTTAGCCAAAAAATTGGGAGACACGAAGGAAGGTATATGCAATGGAGCTTCCGAAATGGATCCATCGTTAATGCTAGCAAACGTCCCACAAGAGCAACGTGTCGAAGTAACAGGACCCGAGCCAATGAAACCCCCGGATCATTCTAGTTACCGAGTACCAGCTGTACCGCAACGCGGTAATGCCGTAAAGAGCAACACTTCAAAGTCAACTGCAACACAACAGCAGCAGACCGTAAGTTCGTTTGTTTGCCAGCTGTGTGGAAAAACGGTGCAAGATCAGCTAGTGTTCTTCAATCATTTGAAGGAACACTACGAACCAACGAACAAAGATATAGGTGTTTCACACTCAGGCTCGAATGCACCAGCATCGCATGCTGGTACAGTGTTGTCAGTGGAGAATAATTCTCCATTTGGCAAGGAGGCTACAGACTGTAAAAAGACCAAGCCGAAGCTACCTCGAGTGAAACACACGAAAAAGTTAAAGAATGACCGGAGTGTAAAGCAAATTAATGTGGAGGATGAACGTCAAACGCAAAAAACGGATGCAAAAACAATGTTAACATCTTCCAAATGTTCAAATGCTGTGGGCTCCAAGGCAAAGGAGAATCTTCTAAAGAATACGGGACTAATTGATAGTGCTATGATAGGACAAGAATGTTCGGAAAATGGGGGCGAGTTTAGTGAAACAGAGGACATGCTGGAAGGGATCCGGAATGTGGTACAAAAGGTGCAGGAAACAGTTGATACGGATACCAACGAAGATTTGTGCCTAGCAAACGGTGATTCCTGGTTTCCTAGCGGCAGTAATGGTAATGGCAGTGCTGCGGATGGTGAACCTGCAGCAACAACATTACAGCAACAGGAGGCAAAGAATAATGTAACACTAGCCGGAAACACGCTAGGTTCTCATGAAATTAATATTCCAAGTGGAGGGGACAACTTTTTAATTTTGATCAGCAAGACGCATTTTAATGACACAGGTAAGCAGACGAACAGCGTGTCGATAAGAATCATGCATACATTATATCTTTTTTCATTTCCTTTTTAGAACTACTACCAACGGAACTCACCGACTCAACGATGTTAAAAACGCTAGATTCTGTGTCATGTGAGCAGCTAGTACATGCGAACTCATTGAATGTGCCAACCAGAAATGAAGCTCCCAAAGAACCAAACTTACAACAAATGCCTATGTTAAGTTCTACAGTGTTTCCACCCCTTCCCAACGTGGACCCACACTCGGAAACGCACTCAGCTTCATATCAATCTAGTGAAAGTTTACCGATCGGATCCATCCTTGCATTGTCCCCGAATGCCACCAGTAAATTTGCGGTAACCTCCTACGTACCGCCGTTGAAAAACGAGCAGCAATCCGAAGACGATAATAATGACGAGGTCGGTGAAGATACAGCAGAATACGAACAAATGCAGCTTGTAGAGCTTGAACCGCTCGTAGCTGAAGCTTCCGGTGATGGGGATGAACAACCGTTAGAAGATTATCATTTTAGCGGTGATGAAGCAGCTGATGCTAGCGAAGAACACTTTGCATCGGAGGTGCAAGATAACGACAGCAAAACAAAAATGTGTAAAAACGAGAAGGGATCACTAGAGGCTAAGAGTAGTGCAACCTTACATAAGTACCTATGCAAGGTGGCGAACTGTGAACGGTTGTTTAAGTCCAAAACGGCATTCGCATACCATCAGTTACAGCATACAGGTGAACGACCGCACAAATGCCAAGCATGCCAGAAATGCTTTTTCACCTGCAGTGCACTGAAGGTACACGAACGGTTGCATTCGGGCGAAAAGCCATACAAATGTGAAGAATGCGGCCATCACTTCCGGCAATGGGGCGATCTGAAGTATCATAAAATCTCAAAACACTCAAACGAGAAATGCCACAAGTGTGAATTCTGTGGAAAAGATTTTGCCAGGCGCTATTCGCTTGTGCTGCACCGGCGAATCCATACCAACGAGAAAAACTTTGTCTGTGAGTACTGTAACAAAGCGTTCCGCGCTAGTACGTACCTGCAGTCCCACCGAATGATACACACGGGAGAAAAACCGCACCAGTGCACGGTATGTGATAAGAAGTTCCGCTGTCACGGTGATTTAAATAGGCATCAAAAAACGCATTCACGCGTCAGCAAAGTAGAACCAGCGATCAGCGAGCAAGAGAAAATCGTAGACGAGGAGGATAGTGGCCTATCGGTGGATTTGCCTGTAGCGGAAAACTTGAGCGTAGCGATTAAAGGGCAAACTAAACACAAACGGAAAACCATTACACAGAAAAACAATAATAGCATCGTTATCGTTTAGTTAAACGATTAAAGGTTAGGATTTTGGTGAGAAAATTGCCAAAAGTTTTCTTTTAATGCAAATGCTGAATCATCATAAATTGTAGCGAGCCAAATTGATTTTTTATAATCCTGGTTTAGTGTTTAATCTGACTTACAAAACCATAACAAAAACGTACCCAGGAAAGATAATTGGGTAAAGAGATAGAACAAATCATTTGGATATCCTTTGTTTTAAGAAAGTCTCTTCCGTGATATGCTCAAGGTTCGCTAGATCGCTATAATCTAAATCGTTAATAAATATACAATAAAATGGACTAGAATTATAGAATTATACTAATAACAGTATGGAATTGGTTGCAACATTATTTCTTTCTCCCAATCTGAAGGAAATGGCTAGCAACGGAATACTCTAGCAGTTTGTCTTGTTTCCGACAATCCAATAGTTTATTCATCGGTTACTATTGGGTATTGATTCTCGAAGGAATATTGGAGTTTTGAGCAATATTCCGCACTTGCGTTCGAATTTATTTGTTCGTTTACTATTTTTCCAACCAATTAGTTATGCACATAAACTCTAAAACTCATTATTTTTCTAGTACAAGAATGATGATTCCCCCATGTGATAAGATTCTACCAACAATATTTTTGTGATCATGGAGTTTAAAGGGCAGTATAGCAAAGGGTAGAATTTTCTGGGATTGCACAAAACACAACTGAAGATCCAATTCTTGTGATCAACGCGTTCACACCTGGTGCGGTAATTTTAGACGGAGTTTTTTGTTTTTTTTTTTGTTATACTTACACTATTGCTCACTTAAATAAGAAGCTGAAAAGAGATTAAATCGGAAATTTGATAAAAGCGTGCAATTAACATCAACATTACACGAGTAACTATTAGACCTACCTGTAAGGGTATCCTTGCGCTTTGGAACGGAATATTGAAAGTATCAGTGAGAAAAAGACAACAACCAAAAATAGACCCACGATGGCTGTTACTTTACTTTTACGGTGATCATTCTGCCAGCCGGCTTCTGTCAAAAGCACCATGCCCAGCACGATCATTGCATCTGTTAAAAACGGGATAAAATTTTAATTTTCTTCATTCTTTTCTCGTTACGCCCGTAGAAAACTTACTCAAAAACATGACAATATATGTTTCGATGACTAGCTGACCCTGGGAGGATCCGTGGATGTACGCAATGCCTCCATTCTGACTCTTGTGCACGAACGGTGGACTACGGATGTGGTTCCACATTTGTCCCGATACCATCGCGAAACAGAATACCACTGCAACCAGAGCCCACATCTGCTTGTTGTACAGAAAGTCGAGATTGTTTCGGCGCAGGTAAAGGAAACCACCGACAAAGAGCGATAGCATCAATATTGCTACAGTCGCCGAATAGTTTGGTGGACGGAAAATTCGGATCTGAATATCGGTACGCTCCTGGATCCATTTTCCAATCACTTCTGCCGATACACCAACGCGCTGAATGTCCATCGTGTCAGCCGGTTTTGGTTTTCCCTTCGGAGGGAAATGAATGAAGACCGGGGCCGTGTTGAGCCGCAACATCTGGAACACGTCGGATCCTTCGTCAAAGTCCACCATGGCGAAGAACAGCTTGTTGGAGTAGGTTTGCGAGTAGCGGTACGAGTTGGCTACAATCGTGTACTCGTCATGAGCATGCCGACAAATCACGCATTGCCGGGCGGGTGCCATGGCCGTAAACATCACGATAATCGAATAGTTACGAGGAGCCGACTTGACAAAGTCACGGAACTTGTTGCCATTGAATCGCATTACCGGACGCTTTGCATTCATGTCCAGCAATTGCTGAACCTTCTCCGAGAGACTCTGTTGCCCCTGCTAAGGAAATAAGCGAAAATCGATTAGAACTATGAAAATGTAAACATCAACGTCACCAGGTCATTGAAACTGATGCCGGTCTAGTATACTTACGCTCCGGGCATTTTTGGAAGATTGACTGTTAGCTAGCTGAAACAGGCACAGAGATATCGCGGTCAGTACGGCTATTTTTACGAGGATCTTCATTTTGCCAGCACGTCGGCAAATAAGAAAGCAAAAGTTTTAGCTATCAGCCTGAATTGATCTTTTCTGTGATGTTGCTGCACAGCGCTTGACACTTATGACGTGTACCAAACAAATTGCTAGCTGTCAACATTCTCGCCAACAATTGTCATGAAGTGGCATTTACATTTGGCGAGATTGTGCAAAGCTTCGAAGATCTTCTCGGCGCGAAAACAAAAACATCGCAAATGCGATTTAATTGAATCATTTGGAAAATTCCTTTCCTTTTCAAATTGCTTATCTGCAGGCACAATTCCAATCTGGCCCACCCAGTTGATTCAGTTCAGGTAGTGGTACTATTTCCCTAGTTGAGTTTCAAGGTTAGATGATTTTCATAGACAAAATGTTTCGCAATTGGTTGCTAGTTCAGTATCTCTCGGCGAAACAATGTAAATTGTTCCTCTTAATTACATTGTTACATTGCTAGTTACATTTTGTGAGAAAGGATTCGAGGTTGAACCCAAAGGATCACATTAAGCCTGTTTCTCTCAATAAAAATAAATGATGCACTACATCAAATTGTGTGTTAAACTAAATTTGATTGAATTAGACACAGTTTTATTTTATATTTTATTGTTACGCACTACATAGCAATTGAAGGACAATAATGTATTTAAAAAATCTTGTATTTCTTCAAAACTTAAGCTAGCCCTTATAACAGCAAATTCTAACCCATGCATGAAATGACCGATGCGCTGTAAAGATTGGTTATCATTTGACCCTTTCTATTATGCATGTGAGCATTCGAATTGAGAAGCTGAAATAAGCTTGCAACGGACTTAAATACATGTTTAGGTTTCAAATTTTGAATGAAAAGTAATTTGTTCTCTCTTTTATCAATAAAATTGTGTAGCTTATCGTTACAATTTTCAATGAGAAACAAATGAAAGTTGATCATTTGTGGTGATATAAAACGAATATAAACGAAAGAATAAAAAACGCACACACAAAATCAAATGAAACGTGCATCGTGGCCGGTAAGATAGCGAATTCGCATACTAGTACCGTGGACGTGACACGAAAGAAGCTGTTTCACACAATCCAGCGATTAGCACGTTCATTCATCGCCTTTGCGATGGAGATAATTATGAGAAGCTCATTCGAATATCAGCGAACCGGAGGCATAGCTCACGCTGGAGTCTTTCTTATCACAGCACTGATTGCTTTGGTCATATTTCAGGAATTTGAAGCTCATCCGGTGACCACGACGTTTTAGTTCTTCGACGGATTGCATCAGAACACCGATAGGATGACGACCGCAAATCGTATTGTTGTACTTTCGCAGGTATTCACTAAAGCTGTCCGCTTTCAGAGTTTCTATCAAATCCATGCCCATCTTGTCGAGATTTTCAATCCATTTGTAGATGGGACCGGACCCTTCCTCGTAGTACGTGTAACGAAACCGTTGACCCCAGTGACAAAAGTCTGACGAAATGACAAACAAGTTCTGAGGATCAGCAAGGTATGGTGCAAATATTTTCCCATAAGTTTCCTCCCATTCGTTGCTGATTGAACCGACCATTACGGGTACGATAGTGAATTGATCACTATACCTAAAATGAACAAAAAAAAGAGTTAAAAAATGTAAAACACAATCAACAGAGTACTGCTTGTGCATTAGCTTACTCTTCCATCACTTTTGCCACATAAGGAAGATGCATTTCGATACTGTGCTCATCCTCATCCGTTTTTTTATCCATCCACTTGAAATGACCGGTAGCTTCTAGCTGTTTGTTAATTTGTTGATCCACTTTCAGATCGTACAATGGCGTACGGCAGTATTGAGCGGCCGAGAGGGCGCAACGGGACAACCGCACATGATGCGAAGGGCCCAAAATGAACACACGTTTTCTGGAAACAATAAATAGAATCCAATAATTTAGCATTGGGATGAGAATGGTGGGGAAATTGCACTTACACCACCGCGGGACTGATCTGTCGATAAGCCCAAGCACCGCAGGCACCGCAATAGCGATATCCGGCGTGCGGAGCGATAATGGCACGGGCGGGACCAAACGTTAGATCTGCATCGTTCAACCAACCATTAAGTTGGCGGTTCAATTCAGCTCCTGTGAGCAAGAGTAAATATGAATAATTGGAAATTATTAATTGTGCTAGGGTATGAGTATGTACGACGTGGTGGGAATGTTAGCATGCAAATTCTACATAGCATTTAAATATAGGGCAACTAGAAACGATAGTAACGTGCAATAGCACGTTAGAAGAATACGAAGATCCTGAATTAAAAGATAATCACCTGAATCCGTATACCAGCTACCAGCATGCGTCGCCTCACGATACATATTTGGCATTTGGAGAGAGTTGCAAACGAACTGTCTGTCGCTTTGCGTAGAATATCACAACGTCCCCCTTGTTTCGAAGCACGCTTTCTCGAATAAAGTGAAAGTGTCTGGTTCACTAGAGCAGACGGATGATTTTGCAGCAGATTAGATTTGTCCTCCTATATATTACGGTTATAGTAAGGAGAGAAGAAAAGAATAACACACAAATAAGTAACAATTAACGCGCACTGCAAATGTATAATTGCCATTAAGCTAACAGGTTTCGTATATAAAATTGACGAAAACTAAACTATTTTGACACATCGTTTTAGAAGGGGCAGTGTGCATTCCTAATTTCCAAAGGAGAAAGGGTTTTGTTAACCTTCAAACGAGCACGTTGGAACTACAGATTCGAAGAAAACAAATGGCTAAGTTGTGTTGAAACTTTCGATTACGTATTGGACTCTCTTGATCGAACTTTTGAAAAAAGCCCTTGCAAATCTGCAATGATCTATTTCTCTGCAGTGGCAAACAAAGCAAAGGGACGACAGATGATTTCAGCTGTGAGTGAGGCAGGGTGATTGCAATGTAATTTCAACGTGAACTTTTGTTTTACAGATCAAAAATGAACTGTTCGGCACTGATGGCACTAGCTCTTCTTGGACATTCCGAATAATTAACAGAATTTTAGAACTTTACCAGAAATTGCTGCAGAAAAAGGCATTCAACTCTGACCTGACACTGAATCTGTTTGTTTTTGGTTTACGGAGTGTCAAAATGTTGCATGGTTGTGTGTGTGTAACATAGATCAACAATATATACCTACCGGTTGAAAGCTACAAAGGGACAAGAAAAGCAACGAACGATGCAATGAAAATAGAAAATAGGCGCAGTCTTAAATGCTTGTCCATTTTTTATGTTATTTGATGTCGCTACTATGAAAACCACACTCCTTTAGCTTGTTTTGTGTTTTTTACAAAGGAAGATTCGCATGGAAATATCTAAATATGACGATTGGCATTTTGAGGAATCTCCACGAATAGAACACCGCCTTAGTGCTGTCAATGGTACCACTTGAAGTTGTTTATAGTCGGAGATTGAATCGCTTCTGCGCTGCTCTCGAGCACACACGCCCACGGTGCCTGTATATCTTGCTTCATTTTCTCATCTCGATTCGGAGAGACTGAAACCGTGCGGTCCGTCGTTGGTTTGTGCAATGGAAGCATCCATTCTGTCTAAGCATGGCCACAAAGAACAAGTGCAATAAATCCATGACAGTCGTAGCAGCGTGAATTGGTGCACCGCCGGTTGAAAAAGACGCATGAGCGCAAGCTGGTTTGTAGCTTCTAACGGCAATTATCGGTTTATGCGTTAGTTTTTCGTTGTACCTCCTATCCCTTCACTATTCGTTTTGTGATCATTTGTCCGGAGTGCGTGAAAAGAGGCCCACAAAATTTGGTTCTGGCTGGATGGGTTAGAGCAGTGTGCGTGTGCGTGTTGTTGGAAAAAGGACTGTGGCGAGTGTGTGCGACGGGTTGTTGACGGGTTTTCCTAGATGCTGGAGGCTAATGGTGTCGAAATGTCGGTTTCAACGTTGCCGTAGCAACGTCGATTGATCGGGTGTACACGGTTTGCTTGCTTTCCTTATTTCCATCTTGCGCGGCGGCGGTGTACCAGGTGCATGTTATTCTGTCGGTGCAGACGTACCGCGAAAGGGGGAAAAGGTTTTTGCCCAACGCTGTCGTCACCGTCAGTAAAATGATTTCGTATTCACAGAGGGCGAAAAGTGTGTAAAAGTGCTATTTCCGTAAGTGCTTATTGGCGTTGGCGAACGGTCGGAGGGTTTTACACTATCTCCGGCACGATTCCGGTGAGGAAATCGTAATCGCTGATGGACAGACGCAACTTGAGTGCTTCCAGTGTTGATAGGAGTGCCGCGAAAATATGGCTGTTGCTGCCTGTCTGAAAGCGTCCCAGTCAACCGTCGTCTATTCGGGTCAGGCACAGCCACTGGTAGGAATGAACGGCGTCGGCGGAGGACCCGGTGGTCACTTGCAAAGTCAGCTGACCCGCTCGCTGGAACGCATTCTGGAGGATGCGCATCTCAGCGGGGAGCTAAAGCTGAGCGGACGCAAGCTAAAGGACTTTCCAAAAGCAGCCGGCAAATACAACCTCAGCGACACGGTTATAGCAGGTGAGTTTATAGATAATGCATGGAGGATCTCTATGTTGTGCCTTTTTGAAATCATATGTTTGGCCAATCGATTGCACCTGTTCAAAAAATTAATTCCACAATATTGCTATAAACAGATTGGATTCAATTTCGCTTTTGTACGTAGCGTTGGGACAGGATCGACGACGATGACGAAAGCACTTATTCCTGTGCGCAAAAGATAGCACTACATTTGCAATTAGAGGCAACGACAAAATCGTTAAAAATAAATTATTCCCGTAAAACCTAGCCAACCAGCACGCCGCCAGTCTGGCGGACGAAAGGTCTTGAACCACATAAGAATTCAACATAGACAAACAAATCGAAGAAATTAGCTCGAGGAACTTACTTCAACATGCTTAATATTTATTCCACTCTATTTATATGATGTTTTTGCGGTATTGAGAGGCGTATAATGATGTACATTTGCACCATAACCATAGATAAGCCTGGGGAATGTAAAGATTTTTAGCGAATTAACTTAAAGTACGTACACAGCAAAGTTTAGTAGCAAAAAGAAGAAAGTCACGCAAACATGTGGTAACATTAAAAGTATTTGTATGAAATTTGCAATTTCCTTCGCAGATGGTTTCGTATTTCCCTTTAAATACGATTTGCAAACGATTTGTATAAAATCAGAACTAACCACGAAGAAAATCGTGGGGTGTGCAACCGAATTCAAAAGAGTAAAATCAATACGTGAAAAATTGGCTTTTCCTCGGCTTCTACCGGTGGTGCGTCCGTTACGGCAGGTTTGTGAAAAAAATGAGGACATACAAAATGAGGTAGTCTAGGCTTACGTAAACAGCTCTCAGCCAAGACCAAGGAACTCTTGCAGCACACCGGTCGCTGCTCAATGGTACGACCCCTTGCTTGCCCAGTTTTCTTGTGGGACACGGTTTGTTTGGTGGACGAAATAAAAAGAATGAGACGGGTGTTTTTGTTTCTTGTTTTGCTCGGTCCCGTCCGCACTTAACCCTAGTGTGGTGTGCCACCGGCAAAAATTGCTCGAGGATAATAATTTTGTTGCTTGCCATTGGTGCGCAAATTATGCTACACAACCTCATGGTTTGCCTAAGGGTCAGCCATCCGTGTATGTAGCCATTAACGGTCGGATCGGATGATGATGTTTTTTTCTTTTTTGGACACTCAACAATTTGACCTAGAAGATCAATCTACCAGCATCGTCGCTGAATAATACGTGTGAACTGCGTGTAGCTGTATCCAATAATGTACTTTCATAATTTTCGAGGCTCATTAAAGGTTGAAAGCACATAAAACACACTGAAGATTGATGTGAATGGCACCACAGAGTACGAGCAGCCAAAGTGTTGGTGTGTTGGTCCTTTCGTTAATAATACGTGAAATGCAAAACAAATGCAACCCAAACAGTCGAACTCTTCTGTAGTCTTAAGTTGGGTGGACATTGAAAGCCCTCCTACTTAGTGGATCGCAATATGGTTTATACAGTAATGAACGATCCATAAGGGCTGTCAAGTACGTTATGCTTCGACTCTTCCACTTTGAACGGACTCATTCATTACCCGTAACAGAAGCGCTTGGCCTGTTAGTATGCACATGGCGTTCTCGCTACTATTATCAATGTCCGTGCTTATCGCTCACGACTGAGGCGCAAAATCATTTACGCACATTGTTTCGCCTGTAGCGTGTAGTAGAATTATGCAGGTTGCTGTCGATAGTGCAACAAGAACGCCGTAAAAGAAATGCTAACGTTTGTTGACTTTTTAAACAACATACACACGTGCAATTTTTTTATGCGTCATAAAACTATATTACTTTTTACTGCAATAAAATAAACGACGATGATATAGGAAGTTTTATTGCTCTACTTTGACGTGCTGGGCTAGTCTCTTCTGTGCTCCAGATGTCGAACCCGCTAACCAAATGTACATGATGTGGAGAGTGTTTAAAATGGAAGAAATTTCACAGCTGTAGCTGGCACTATCTGTACAGAAATGCTTAATAAAGCAATAGACCTAACTGTTCCATTTCAACCTCAATGCTGTTTGATGTTGGGGGCACAGAACTACGGTTAAATTTATAAATGACATCACCGATGGCTCCGAACGGAAAGGCGAAAAATGTTGCGCTTGATAATAGTGATCCGCTCACTGAAAGTGTGGTGGTTGTTTGACTTATAGCATATTAGAACTGCTTTTCGGTTGACCGTTTTTACGACATAATTAGAAAAACTCGCTCTCGAAGTGGTTTATGTGGTGAGATAATCAGCATCATTAAAATCATCAAAGAATATGCCAAAAAATATGCATTACAATAAGCTCGTCTCTTTATTCACCTCCAATGTAGAAAGTGCCCTGAAAACAAACCGCTATAAAACCCAATTCCTTTTTGACAGATAGAAATTGGTGAAATTCCCCCAATCACTCAACAAGTGCAAAAGTGCTTTAACTGCTGCTTAGCAAGAGATTTCTGTTTTAGTGTTATGAAAGTGGAAAGAGTGATAAAACTATCATTTATCATACTGATCACTGATCGTGTTGTTTCACAACCTCACACGGTGTTGTACAACGCCACATTTCTGTAGATAAGCCAAGCAGCAACATCATACGTGTGTTCGGTCGTATGTAAAGTCATAAGCTGTTCGCGCTGTGATAGTGTCCGAAGTGGGGCTAGTGCCGCTGTACATAGTTAGTAAATACTACATGTTTACTTTTGCCAGGCGATAATTCTGTGCCAAGAGCTTCATTCTCGTTACCTTTTCTGGAAGTTAAGACTTGGTCCGATAATGCGTTCAGTAAAGGGAAGCAGGTGATGAACGATTTCCAAAGGCATTTGAAGGTGTTATTTAAGGCATGTTGCGCTTCCGTGTGTGCCTAAAGAAATCACTTAAAATTTTCCACCATGGATTGAATTGCGTTGGGCGATGGTTTGCTGCAAATTGATTTCTGCGAGTTTTTGTTGCCCAACGAGCATGAGAAGGGAAATCAAAATTGCTCAATTAAAGATTTGGCGCCTTCGCGTAAAGGCTGGGCAGTGCGCTAGGATTATGGCAATTTTATAGAGTCAATTTCGAAAAGTATTAAAACCCACTAATATACCATAATGGAAGATTATTAAGCTCTCAAGTGTTTCATGCTGCTGGTTCCTGCACGCAAATACGTTCAAGTGGCGTGTGGTACTTATGATTGATAAATCGGAAATATTCTGCTCACTCGGTTGATCATAAAACTGAACACATGCGCGGACGCATCATACGCACACACATACGCGGTTAGAGTTTTCCTTGCGCAATATTGATTGCAATAATAGGAAAACTTCACTTTTACGGTGCATTTTGCATCAATCTAAGATCATGTATGTTTTTTTTGCGGTGGTTACTTTCGAAAACAAAAAAAAAACATTACCAAAATGTTTGTCCGTTTGTGTACGTCCGGTTTAACGGTATCGGAAATTTTCACTCTCTTTTGCTAAACCACAATTTTGTTACGACTAATTGAGCAATAAAAACCTATTCAGTTGCATCGAACCGTGTACGACGGAACGGTTGTCGTGGATGGAGTAGGTAGTACGGTCAAAATCAGAAATAGATCCATCTATCCCGATGGAAAAAGGGTAACGGTAAGCCCGGGTGTAAGCTACGGTCGATCATCCGGGGCCCTAGATTAGATGGGTGGGTAGGGGCTTAGCTTGGGAATTTATTATGCGCATGATTGCACCCGATGGGAGTAGCGTGGAATAGTTGCGCGTTTTTTTAGAGAGTTTACTTTCAATTTTGTTCAATTGATGAAGTAATTTAAAGGAAGAGAACCATCACATTGATTTTTATTAAATGTTGCTTTTGCTTCTTTCGATGCAAACGCTACGGTTTGGAAAATGATATCAATTCGATTTTTGGTTACTTATTGACCTAGTGCTAAAATATGGAAGTGATTAAATAAGATCAATATTTATATTTATCGTCAGACCAAAACATTGCGCAACGAAGCGATAACAAAAAAAAGGATTGTGTCGCTTGCCACATATGTTTTTGCCTTCCACGCATTTTCATCAGACAATGAATCATCGTTTTGGTATAGAACGAATGTTTGCTGATCGCTTGCATACTTTTTTTCATGGCCACAAATCTCGCTTACGATAGACAACATTGCGCGAATGTTGTGTTTACTCTCGAAACGAATACAAATGTATTCGCGTCGTGCTGGATATGTGCACGAAAAACGTTATATATCCAGCGTAGTAATACTGTATGTGTGTACGGTGTAGTAGGGTAGTATGGCAGATATGTGCGCTGTTTGGATTGTTTGCTTCCATTCACAAACGATCTTGCATTCAATGATTGTCGTAGCGCTAGTGGCAATGGGGTATGGACGCTTGTGGTTACGCTTGCGCTGAGTAACGCCTGCATCGCACGACTCCAATTGTTGATTGGAAAAAAAGGAAGTAAAACGAAGAAAACTTGGCGCCATATCCGACTGGATCCATCATTTACGCTGCTGTTCCAAAGATATTGTAATGATTACAAGGAGTTCAAAAGTTATTGACATCTTTAATCATTGGTAAATAGAATTTGATCTTGAGTAAGACATTTGTAATTTTTTGCTTTGCTTAAGAAAATCTTAAAATCCTCAACATACACCTGTTTCCATCTACGTTCGAACCTTGCACCATCTGCATCGAATCGCGTGTCACAACACGCCGACAAAATTCCAAGGATACACTCTACGCTCTCGACTACATCCTTTGCGCTCGACGTCAGCTATCTGTTTCATCATTGATTAATATTGTTCTTAACTTGATCTCGTTGTGACTTATGGGACATGGCCGTATGTTCCATGGTTCATCCAATGAACGCTCTCGTACTTGACATTGGTACTACACGAACAACAAACGCACGAAGGCCCTTAACTGTCGCTTGCTTTGCAACCGAGTTACAATGGAGACGTGTGACGAAAGCTAAAGTTGCATATGATCTCATCGAATATTTAAATATGGCAGAAGATTACGACTGATCATTGTTACTGATAGTAGCCCTATCTCTGGGGATGGAATTTACATTCAAATATTAAGAGAAATACCAGTTCCCTTTCCTTATATTGTTGTTTTTCATTTATATTTGCCTACAACTGTACACTGAAAGTCTTATTATTATTACTTTTAAGTCTTTGTTGTGGCGAATCGCATGCAAAAGCGTATGAGCGTGATCGGTATGGTTTTACAAGCAAAATGGTACGTTCGATAGGCCCATACGACCCATATCACTCTTGGGAAATCATTTATATTCTGTATATTGTTTACTTGGGTTATTTCGTTTATCAGTGTCGCAAATATTGATAATCGAATAGTTAGTCACATATGTTGATAAATATGGGCGAGGAAAACATTACAATCAAACATCAGAATGATAGCGGCAATTGTATTGTTGGATTAAGTGCTGTATGCATGTGAGAATATGGTTAAACACAGCGACAATAATGATGACTCACTTCTTATGATGCACATTCGTATGCAACTGTCACCCCTTGTAAGGAGTGCAGTGTGCGTGTAGAGCAAGATATAAATAAACACGTTATTATTTTTTATAGTCTTGAAGTACGGCGCAGCTATGTTGCTATATAAACACGTTGTGATGAATGCTTTTTGTTCGTTTTTTATCCGAACGCCATCTAACGAAACATCTGTCACCAATTACTTAAACAAACAAACAAAAATGCATTTTGTTTAATGTAAGATATGAAAAATAGATGATTCGTTGCAGTATGAAACAATTTTGCACAAAAAAAACTCTTTAACCGTAGAAGGTTAAAAAGTCATTTCAGTCACTCCGGGACGCAGATCAAATCTCGCATACGGTCGCGGAATGCACAATAAACCGTTCTCGCGATGAAATGGCACGTTCCATAACATCCGTATACGAGGAAGGAAACATGGCAGATAGACGTACGCTATACTTGGTCCTCTTTTCTGTTCACTTCAGCTTTTGTAGGTGTAATGTTTCGTTTCTTCACTAGTAGATGACGTCCGTATAGCCATAAACGGTTGAAGAATGTTGAAGTATGATTCCGCATTGACAAATAAACATTACGAAGGAGTGTTTGCATATGTTTTTCGTAGAATGAATATAAGATTACTTAGGCTTCAATTTGTATGGTTCCCATCGTTGTTACTGTGTGATACAGAGCATATAACCATTTCATAGGAACAACGTCCCTTTTGAAATAGGACGGAAAATAATATGTGGTTTATTAGATGCTAAAGTAATACAAACATGCATTTTACAATTAATTAATCTTCTTCTTCTCTGGCTCTACAACCTCGAGAGGTCTTGGCCTGCCATTTCTGGCTTACGTGACTTGAATGTACCCGCAACAGGATAGTCAGTCCTGCGTACGGGGGAACGGCCCGACAATTAATTAATAAGTTTCAATATTTTTATCAAAAAACAACCAAATGCTTGTTATAGTATATTTTGGAATTTCGAATAATTTATATCTAACACCAAATCTATGTTTTTCACTTGCTGACGTTTCATATTTTCTATCTTTTCCAGGTAAGCAAATCGATAACGGAAATTACCTTTGATTGGAACCGGTCGAATTAATCGATTTGGGTAAGAGTGAATATATACAAAATGTAAAAAAGAAGTGGTATTTCCATTACTATGCGGAAATTATGCGTATTATCTTCGGAAAGCATGCTGAAGGCAGATGAATGGCAAAAGATGAAAGAGAAGGGAAGTCTCTATATGGAAATAACAATATGCAAAGATAACGCAGGCAGTCGTAGGATGATGCCAATTGCTTTCTATTGTTGTTCAATAGCATAGGATGTCGAATCAGATGAAAACAACATCGTTGGATGAACTGGATTAGATACAGTAAAGAGGTAAAAAATAATTAAAAACCAATAATGCACGAGAGAAAACATAGCCCGTGAACGAATGAAGATGAAAAGAAAGGTTTTTAGTTTATTAATTCCTGTGTAGAGTTTAACCACCGGTGGATGTTATGCTCTTGCTGTTGGATTTTCTCTTTGTTATAGGAACTATGATACACGTATAAAATAACGATTGAGGTGTAAAATGATGCATTCATTTAAAGCATATAAACAACGAATCGAGTTCCATAACATACCATACCGAGTGCTTAGCGGGTCTGTATAGGAAAGCTTTACAAAGGAGTTGTACCGTTCTTCTTTCGGGTTTGCCTTCGGATCATGCGACACAATAGAAATACGCAAAAGGATGCAAAGTAATGCAGGCTTCGATGCGGGGAAGCGTAGGATGGCAGACACAAAAGTCTCGACCGACAACCAGAACGACGGAGCCATTGGCATGTGGTTCATTGGCACGGCGAGCAACCGGCAGGAATGATATGAATATTTCCGGTAAAATGTTCAACTCAAGGTATGGCGGCCAAAAAAGGGTGCGGCTCCACGTGGAGCTGTACCGGCGCGACGTCGTCTGGTGGTTTGCAGCAAACTGCTGTCATGTTGTCAATGTACTGCAGCATTGCGAAGCCATCTCCACCAAGTTATTACATTATGTCTCCCATTTCCTTATTGTGCCGGTAAAGCACAGAGACGGTAAAGCGTTTTTGTTTTGTTCGAACAATGTGACACAATACCGCTGAAAGCATTATCCAGCACCGGAAGCTTTTGTTAGTTATATGTTGTGAAATCTGTTTCGATTTCACACTATTACTTGATGTTTTGTAATTATGCTCTATCATGCATTTAGTGTGTAGCACGTTGATTAAATAATGTTGTTAAATTGTGTGTAAAATTTCGAAAATTTCTTCTAAACAGCTTGTAGGATGAAATCAAAGAATGATATTGCTTGGCGTTGCGCATGCACCGAAGTTGAACCATTCGTCTAAAGTAAATATGCAGCCACTGCATGTGGGGTTCGATATGTAAGGAAGCACGTGTCAGACTGTTTGTGAGGCCGCTTGCAGTTAGCATAACGTGCATTGATTTTTAAAATATTCTTTCCTGTGCCTGGGTAATCTTTTTGTAAAGTTATCCACATCACGTGATATCGATCATAACAAAGGATGTTTTAGTAGAACATGATTGAAATATTTACCACGTTAAGCTGAATTCCGATATTGTTTGCGAAGAACTTTAAAATTTAAAATGTGTAAATTCAATAGTTTACTGGAATTGGATAGTTCAATAGTGTAGTGGAATATGATACGTAAATGAGATATATGAATAAAACAAAGATTGCGATAGTTTCTAGTGATTAACCAACTGCTGGACTTATATACGGCCAACGGTGTACTGTAACTCAATATCTGCATTGACCTTCAGTTGTCCGGGAACGATCGGTTCGAATGCTGCAAAAGCATCAAATTCCATTTGAAACATTTGACAATTTGACAATGCCGAAATAAATCGGTTTGCCCGAGCCAACCCTTGACACTTGTCTTGGTTGATGCAGATTTCCCCAAAAATGTTTAACGATCTGGATGATATTGGAGGTTTCTCGTTGTACGTTATGCGTCCACTGGGATGTGTGCGTGTGTGTGTTTACGCGCCTGAAAGTGATGTAGTGAATCGAGGAAAAAGGTTTATTTATAGCAGTATATCGTTTCGTGATGGCCTTCTTTCTTTCCGCGAGGAAAAACCTTTTCTAGCTCTTTGGCACCAGTGGCGTTGTATTCGGCATTAGTTTTCAACGACGGTGCATGCAGCTATGCTGCTAGCTCTGTGGCTTGTAGTGTGTAGTTTCGGCAGCAGCACCATGCTCGGACGCATGTTTTAATGCGCAGATGTAGGCGTAAGTGCATTGGCCTGGAACAGCCAAGTCAAACATGATACGAATGCTCTAGCACACACGTTCCAGTTTTTCCACGTTCCCTGGTGTGGGAGAACCTGCCCGGTCGGTGTAGTACTGGGGAGGGGTGTTGTCGTAATCAAAACACAATTTGTAGCTATACGCAAAGTGTTTCGTCTGGAGCATACTTTCTAGGCGTTGGCCGTTCGCGTTGGCAGTAGATTAGATAGCTGCTTTGCTCTTATACCGCGCAAGAGGTGGAAAGCACAATAACGATGAAAACATTAGTTCCGATCAAATAGTTTACAGGTGTGGTACCGAAATTCGCTACAAGCTCGGGTGTAGGTGTCCATTCACATCGTAAAAATGTTTCTTTTGGAAAGCATATGGTCATTCTTGGATCAAAATAATCTGTAACAGATTGCAGATACTATGCAACGAATGCCATCATAGCTTCTGATCACGTCAGGTATCAATATGTTGTATTATTTCCTGTTATACATTTTATGGTATTGATTTCCTTAGAACATATACGTCCACGACGAGGGGCAGGAAACCCAAATTGAGTAAAAATCACAAAATGATTATTTCTTGATTTCGATACGTGCGTTACTTAATTACCAGTGTAATGGAAACACCAGATACAACTTGCCGTACTTGAAAATGTTCCCAAATATTAAGGAGAGTTGAAGCGTATTGTGTGGTACGTATGGCAATGTGTTCTTTTCTATTCTCACAAAAAAAATCTACGATATAAGCTGTGAAGGGATCGTAAACAATCATATTTAATTAGGTTGCGGGGTGCACTAATTTCGAAAATGCTATAGATACGAAAACGTGAGAGAAGGGCTGCAGGAAAAATGAAACCACACGTTTGTTTGGAGAAATGTGTGTGTGCAATAGACTTTCGTAATATCGTTATCTAAAAATGCCCTAATTAATAGCTTTATTTGGACTTTCTGGTACAGTTTTGCGTTTCATTTACGGTGGTTGATGATTGTTATCGTGATGACCTGATTGATTGATTGCTTTGAACTATTTTATCGAATCGAATCCGACCATGTAGTTCGTATTAAGAATCTTGTCAATGATCAGGAAAATAACTATTGCCAAATCTTCTTATTGAATTTAATTTAAATTATAAGCGTGTGCATAAGTTCCCTTTCTAAACCAAAGAACTGGTCTAATTATTTGTGATATTGAATAGATAATTAAATCACTCTAAAATGAAAAAAAACTGTACTATATTGTTCGAAATATTGATTAAATGCGTCGAAAAGATCCCTTTAGTTATATTGGAAGTATAAAGCATTCAGAATGGATTAAGGTATATTTGTTTAAAGTGAAACAGATTCTGTGTTCAGGAAGACTCGTAAGACTATTTCCTCTAAATTTCATTGTAACTTCCTGAGTGCAAAAACTTGATGAATTCCGAAAATGTGAAACTAAACTGCCTTTCATTAAACGGTTAAATGTGCACATCATTGTCTGAAATATTGTCAAAAATGGCTATTTGAATAACTAAATTCTGGATTTGTCACGCAAACTGATTGCTTAACAAATTTATCTTATAATTCTCAACAAAATAATTTATTAAAATTAAATGAGATTTATAACGAACAAGAATACGACTATAAGAATATAACGTTTTTGCTATTACAAATTATGTGTTCTTTAGTGCTATGTTTTGGGGTGGGGGAGATGTATTGGCGCCGGGCCTTCAAACCTCGGACCGGGGTTCAAATCCCATTCGGACCGCGTCCCTCCATACGCAGAACTGACAATCCAATTACGTGGCATAATTAAGTCTCGTAAGCCAGAAATGGCAGGCATGACCAAATAGGTCGTTACGCAAAAGAAGAAGAAGAAGTGCGCTTTTTATTGGAGAAGTTTATCATATTGTTCTATTCATTCTTAAATTCTATAGTTCTTTGGTGTTATAGTATAGATATTTATGCACATGTACGAACGCTTAGAGTAAGAGAGATCTTAAGAACACCTCATACGAATAGAACCTTTTTCAGCAATGCCCCACCGACTACGATGTGCAGACGATTTAACGAATTTTGAGACTTTCATGACTTTAATATCAGTACCGCTACATGAAGGTTCAACTTGACGTATATGTATAACTTAGCCCAGCACATCGATTAATAATGGGCTTTAATGGGATGCTTTCTCTATCGGGTATCATTGAGTTTGGAGGTTCATCAGTGAAGAGAAGAACGCAAAGAAAAAAAACAATAACTTAGTTATTCTGCAGCAAAAATAACGAAATGAAATTTAAAATTTCTACATTGACCTAAACGTATTTTAGTGTCGTGCTGCCGTATTTCATCAAGTTTTTCGCATATTACAATGAAATTTAGTATTAGAAACGATTAAATTCTTCTTCTTCTATGGCTCTACAACTTCGAGAAGTTTAGGCCTGCCATTTCTGGCTTCCGTGACTTGAATGTACCCGTAACAGGATTGTCAGTCCTAAATTTGAACTAAAAATTCCAATTGAAGAATTTTGTGTGCAACACAATTTTTTTTTTTTTTTAGTACAGCAATACGGCCTGGCCGTTCTTAATGAATAAAAAAAAAACAATTTTTTTAGTTTCCCAACAAGATTCTAATAAGTTTTCTATTTTCATACGAGAGCTTTGAGCATTTAGAAATACTTCAATTTAAATGGAGATTCAATCTTTGATAAAAAAATTAATAACTTTTGAATATAGTTCTGAAGAGTATAATTTATCGTATTGTGCCCATATTTTGGTTCCTAGTTCTACATCTTTATATCATGTTTAGTGTGACACATTGGTGAAGATGATGGCGGCCCCGGTCTTATGTACGTCCTGTTGTTCTGTACCGAATACGCATCCTGGCCATTACCCTGTACTGTAGCAAGATCGGACTACGTGATAAAAAAATAGAGCTGGTGAGTCAGAAATGGTCTGTTTTAGCCTGTTTGACCTAACGTGTCGTGATGCCAAAATGAGTTGCTCTACATAAGAAAGTATGAATAACTATACTTATCAAATTTATGCTACATATGTAAAGGAAAGAACATATGGAGCATCGTAAACCGAAAAGAAAGAGAGTTTACAGGTCTTCTTGTTGATTGCTTGTTTGAGCGTGTTTTGAAAGTTCATAAATTAACATTAATAGGAATGCATGTGAAAGGCCTCCTATTCGATGTTGCACATCGGAGCTCGACACTTGTGCTGTGAGATGGGTGTATGTTGCAGAAACGCAATCAAGTGTAATTAACAATTCAAAGGGTTAATTTGATAGTTTCATCGTGATTACCTACGATAAGAAATGTACGAGGTAATAGTATGAATAAATAATTAAGGAACATGGGTTTGAATGTAAAGCAAGTTGTGAGACGTTTCAAAACCAGGTTTCTTACAATACACATTTTCACAACTGTTATTCAACACGCTGTAATTTTGATGAATGTTACAAATTTATGTACTAACTAGTCTTTTCTCCTACTTTTTATAGAAACATTATGATCGAATTTACATAACATGTCTATCATGTTCTTGTATATTTCGCCAGTTTTGTCATAAATATGTTCTTGGTATGAACTTAACAGCTACACCATTGCTCTGTCAGTTCCAGACGGCGCTGTCGTACCTTTTGTTGCCTGTTATATACGACCGCATTGCACTTGATTATTCCAGAATGAAGGATGGTAAAGCAGAACATTCCCCTAACGTGCGAACATTAGCTCTGGAAGCAGTACGGTGTGTTGGTCGAATGATCATTTTCGTCCCTCGAATTACGCGAGGGTAGAATGGAACGTTCCGAAACCATCTCGTTTATAGACTAAATATCGTGTATACTTCGCCATGTGGCCGATTACGTTGCGAACCTGTGCCACTTTTCCATAGATTCGGATGAGAGTCACACCAGCGTTGGTGCTTTTTGAACGAAGGGTTCGTTGCTTTGTCTTGACGGTGCTCAGCTCGCCCAAAAAAGCAAACATTAGGGGAAAAGATATTCGTTTCACGTTCTGCTATCGTAGTGGAAAATATTTTCTTGAACTTGACCCACCCCACGGCGATGCAGTGCCGCATTTATCGTGCCCTAATCCTTACGCCTGAGGGATAAATGTTGGTAAAAAGATGCAGTTGAATAGGGACAATTTGTTGACTGATGTGAGTGTGGTTGTGATGGCAAGAAACGGGAACATTAGTATTATTCTAATGCTAGGGACGGTATGGTTGGTAAGAATTTGGACGAACTTATAAATTCAAATAAGAATTTTTTCTCCTTCTGGAATGATTTATGTTGCAATCAAATGGCAGGTATGGCAATTAGCTATAGAATATTTAGTTCCTATACTGTATTCATGCGTGTGAAAACAATCCAAAGGTTAATTTTGTTTAGTTTAAGTCGATCACAGTGACATCAATGAGTAAAATGATAATACAGTAACATCGTGAGAATATCGATGCATAAATTCTTCTTGCATTTGATGTTGAATTACAATTAATGCACTGAAGTAATGTCCGTTAGAAATAAATGGAAATTTCCTTAAAATATTTGTTTTCGATTTTATAATAAACAATTCTAAAATTATGTTTTGAGTGAACCGTTAGATTCTATATTTGGGTGAAAGTGTGTGCAAAAAAAGTTTCACATATAATTAACCTCAAACACTGTGATTGAAAGTGCTTAAATACTGTTATCATAAATTTCAGTTATTCGTTCAGAAGATCAGATGATCTGACACGTTTTATGTCTGTTACCGTATCGTACTCTCTTTTGTTTTCACTCTGTAATAAAACGATCTTCATTGTGGCACAATTTCATATGGAAGCGTGTTTGCATGTCTAGCCCAACCAATTTACATTCAATGACAAACGATGTGGGTTTTGAGAACTTCCTGCGGATACGCATTCCAGTCAGATGTTACTGTTTGCTGCGTGGCAGACGAAATTGTGACAATGATGAAGTCACCATAAATGTGAAAGTATTGCCATAATTTCATGATAAAAAGTACAAAAGCAATAGTAAAACAAGTGTGTCGAAACATTATTTCTTTCCCTTATATCAAATGTTTTGGACAACGAAGCCAGGAATGTAAAATTGTAATTATATTTATTGCATGATTTTCTTATAAGTCTTTATTTTCAATACTTTTGTCTATCTATTCGGCTACTATTTTCAACGTACTACTATACCGTTCCGCTTGCTCTATCACTTTAGTAGTAGAAGGTGTATGTTTCGTATTCGTTATACCTAAGTAGATAAATGCAATCACTATAAATTTGTCACGACGAAAAATCAGTCACTCAAAAGAAAGTACTTTTGACATCGGAAAATTGAAGTCATTTACGATAGAGTAAGTGTAATAAGCACGTATTTTTTGTCATATTCCATCGATGGCGAAAAGAGCTATTAACTTTTCTTCTATTGTAGCTATTCGGAGCTATAAGCTATATCATGGCCTAATCATAAGAATATACATGGTCCACTATTTTCATACTTCTATTCACCGTTGCGTATGTGTTATTTATGTAATGCAGGAATGATGGCGATAAGATCGGGAATTTCGTTAGATGTTGCTAATGCCCGTATCGTTGCTGCGAGTAGAGGTTGTCGATTTAGAGCAGCAGTGGTCGAGTTTCTCGAATTCGGTCGATCGCGTTGATGGTGTGGCGGTGGTTGCCGACGACATGTTCATCATCATGTTGTAGCTGCGCTCCTTTTTGCAGAAGAACGGATAGCAGATGAAGCCCCAGTACGCACCAGCCCCGATCAGAATGACAAACGTAACAATCGTAATGATTCCCCATGCCGATAGACGATGGTGCCCAGATTTAGACGACATGGGACCCTTCGTCGCTGATGTTCCGCCCTGGCCAGGATGCGAATATCGTGGTGTCTCGTGCGGATTTCCAAGGCCAACGGGGCCGTACACGCCGGCACTTCGACGCATTCCGCCACCGCTGATGCTACCAGATCCTCCCATTCCGCCATAGGTGCCATAGTTGTACATACCCGATCCTCGAGCACCACCGCCGATGCCACCACTTCCACCACCTATACCGCCACCACCACCTCCAATAAGTCCTCCGCTGGCGGCATTAATACGATCAACCATGCAGAGAACCAGGGTCACTGAAGACAACAGAAAAACAGGTTTTACGTTAAAGGAAGAAAAAAAAAAGGTTAAACGCTTGTGCGCTCTGGTAAACTTCTCGTGGTCTCCCTTGAACATCTTTACACTAAACAAAGGATCATAATCGTCAGTCGCTCTCCCACAAATGCGTTTCAGGTGTATCGTAACGCACAGAAGAACTACACGATCGCGATCCAGAAGGTGATCATTCCAACACATGTGTGTGTGTGTGTGTGTGTGCATGTTGTTTGCTGTGTCTGATCCTAACACAAGCGAAGAGGCTGTGTTCTGTTCTCGACGAAGCGAAGGCAAACAGCCCTGCGTCGGTCGAGGCAGGTAGCATAGCAGGCAGGCAGGGGGTATAACCTAATCAACTGCCACCCCTGTTTGAAGAGGACAGCAAATAAGAAAAAGAAATACTCACGTCCTCCGAGCAGAGCTAGGAATTGTTGAGATTGGTGCAGCTTCATTGTCCTCGTTGATGAATGTTATTTACGGTACAATTGTTAAATAATGTTGAACACTTCGGATTTTTTTTCTGTTTTATGGCGGAACACTACCTATTGAAACCGCAATTCAAAATGTTTTATCGAACTTTGTGTACTTTTCAATCAAACCACACATGCGCACACACGCGTTTTGCTTCTTTCCGGTGTGAAGAATCGGTTTTAGCATCAGGTTATAGCACTATTAGGTGAACCTTATTTGGAGGCCTTTAGCGAACACGCTTTATTGCACCAGAGGAAGCCCCTTTCACAGTTGAACTATCTTGCGTTGCAAACGGAAACGTACATTTGTATGCACAGAGCGTTTTTTAAATAAAATAATTGACGAACAGTGGAGAACGATCACAACGACGCAGCTCGGTTCGCAACGTTCTTGGGCAACATCATTCACGTTGATGAGTTCTGATGGTGGTGTGTCTCGCACAGGGAACCGACCAGCAGAGAGTGTCCGAGCTGTGTGATCGGATGCGGTGTTTTTTTTTTGTTGCTGAAGCACAATTACAAATATGTCACAGTGCACGATTGATTTCGAAGCTGAACGTGTTATCACTTGCTGCAAATATTGTGCTGCACGGCATTCACATTCTTAACAACGGAAAGCAATAGCGAAACGTGTTGACGCTGTGAATTTTTAATGGAATTCGAGACGAAACACGGCCCGACAGAAAAACACGCATGCTAGCGGCTTGAGATGGATGATGTTGCGAACGCACTAACACCAAGCGCCTGTCCGCTTGTGGTTCGCACGCAGAAGACCCATTGAACGCCCGTACGCACACTAGTTTGCGATGCTATAAAATGCTATAATGTTATAATGCTCCAGTTGCCGGAGAGGAAACAAAGTATGTTGTGGTTCGTTCTTCCCAACTCGAGTGCACTCGCAT
The DNA here is from genome assembly GCA_000473375.1 of Anopheles culicifacies. Lineage (NCBI taxonomy): Eukaryota > Metazoa > Arthropoda > Insecta > Diptera > Culicidae > Anopheles > Anopheles culicifacies. The sequence continues at coordinate 30,172 of KI422561.1, read as the reverse complement.
GCTGGAAGGAGAAGTATCTGTGAGAGACGGACAGAGATGCATTTCTTCAAAGGTGGGAAAGAAATGAAGATAAATCGAACTTGTTCTGTCTCTGTTGAGCTAGTTGTTGGTCTTGCTTGCAATGCAAACTAGAAGCGGGGATGCATCGATTTTCTTTCTCTCTCTTTTCTCTTTTTACCTAGAATCATGATCATGCCGATGAAAGTGAAGATCATGTTGAAACGAAATCGAATCTATTCCATTCATTTGCTGATTACAAATCAAAAATAGGCTAGTTGCTTGTTGTAGTCTATGTATCCATGTTCTAACTGGCCAATGGTCAAAGAGTCAATTGGTAATGGTGAATCAGAATGATTCTTTAAATTGCGAACAAATTTAGTTAATGCTGAAATTGACAATGCCGTCGTGAACTGATTGACTCAAATATGGTGCAATGATGATTTCTTTGTTAACCGATTGCCGTTGATTCGTCTCGGAGTTATAGGAGTAAATGACGCATGAAAATGATACCAACTGAGCCTATTTCTCAAATGCATTGTAAAATTTTCGATTCAGTTGAAAATATTGTATTCTAGGATTCATGGGCAGATTGAATATTTACTATTTGATAAGCAACTTAAAAGCATGCTTGTTGGTTGTAAATAAAAACGAAATATAAAGCTAATCAAATTAGTTATAAAGCAAACATTTTAAAGCTAAATATCCATTTTCTATGGTAATAGCACATGATCAACTATAGCCAATTGTAAACTAGCCCATGAAAATGACGAATTTTCTCTTCATTAATTCCTTCTATATTTAACTTGGTTGTCTGACGATATTCTTAATTTTATACTTTTTTTCTCTTCTTTTTTATAGATTTATCGAGGAATCGATTCTGTGAACTACCAGAGGACGTCACGTGTCTTGCGTTTCTAGAACGGCTTTTGGTCTACCATAACACAATTCGCTCCGTGCCGGAAACGATACGTGGGCTGCACTCTCTAAGTTACTTAGATTTAAGGTATGTAGATCACTAGGAATGAATAGGCTGATTGTATTTGATCGTATCGTTCATAGTTTGTCATAGCAAATCCATTTGTGTACATAACAGATCGTTTTGTTGTTCATGCGATGGAACGAGTTTAAATGAAACAGTATGTTAAACGAGAGTTTTCCCACACTTTCAGAAACAATCAGCTCTCAGTTTTGCCGCGCGAAATCTGTGCACTACCTCTGCAGGTTTTACTTGTATCAAACAATCGCCTTGCGACATTGCCCGATGAGCTCGGTCGAATGGAGAAGCTGACGGAGCTTGATGCTGCATGCAATCAGATAACACATCTTCCAGCTCGAATGGGCGATCTGCGTAACTTGCGTTCGCTAAATTTGCGCAGCAATCAGTTGGTTTACCTGCCCCGTGATCTCACCTGCCTGCAATTGGCCTTTTTGGACATAAGTAGTAACAAGATTGCCACGCTGCCGGTAGAACTTCGACACATGACCTCGCTTGTGGATTTGGAATTGTCGAACAATCCGCTCACCTCTCCTCCGGCTAGTGTAAGTAGCTTGAGCTTGCATGAAACACAGACAATAAATACTAAATTTACTTTCGTTCTTTCATTTTCAACAGCTCTGTGTGCGTGGATTAGTGCATGTTTTCAAATATTTGGAAACGATTGCCTCACGGGAAGAGAAATCGAAAACGGGTGTTGAAGGGCACGCAACGTTACGTCGTACGGCAAAGAATTCCAACAGTTGTTTGCTGAATAATCAACAACGGAATCGCCGAGCATACGTTGACTCTGGATACTGCACTAGCGACGGGGGTTTCGAGGGTAAGCGTTGGATGCATGATGAAGATACGCACAATCCCGCCACATCATCATCAAAATGGTCCCCAACTCCTCTGCACTCGGGTTTCACGGTTATGCCACGCAATGGTAGTAACCATAGCACTACTTCTGATCCGTCCTCAGGTGGGCCACAGGCCGCTCTGGTAGCTCATGCGGCGCATGGTAGTTCGAGCGATCCAGCCGTGGATAGTAATGATGGAACTGGCAATAATGATGTTTGTTGGGAAGAAGAATTTCGGAAGAATGCCTTTCAGGATCATCATCCAGAACGCAAACAGTTGTCGAACAATAATAGGTATGTGGAGAGAATAAGTTGCAAACAAGATCGCGCATTATCTCTAATTTATGTTTGTTTACTTCGCAGTAACGATATATCGCCCGAAGGAGACATCACACCTGATGGCACAAAAACGGATGAGAAAGGCCGTACACTATCCAACTATCAGACGTATCGCGAGTACAAGGAAGCTTTGCGTCAGCAGCGTAATCTCGACTCAGTTTATCGCTCGAAAGATCATCCACTCACACCAGATAGTGCTGGATCAGCAACCGAATCGCCGGTTAGCAACGTATCACCATACACAAAATCTATCTCGTCATCCTCGGTTTATAGCAGCAGCAGCCAAAGTTCTCCCGTATCGCCGCATCATACGACAGGCGTACAAAAAATGAACCAAATCAATGCAAATCCGAATGGGATCCACAATACGGCTGGCACAACTGGTTTCCATTCCAGTCCTTTGCTATCTCCAAATCGTAATGGCAGCCAAACTTCTACTATAGAAGACAGTACTGGCGGTACACCAAACAAGCGACCGGTACAAAAGGTTATACCATCTCGCAATATAGGATCATCTCACCATAGCCAGTCGCCTACACATTTGAATGGCAATCTACACGCTTCAGGAACCGCTTCAACAAGCGTTTCGAATGGATCGCATGGTAAAATTCCACTTGCAAACGGTGCTGGAAAAGGATCGCTAGCTTCACCGAACGGAAGTGTTAGCAATGAGTATGCTTACGTGAAACCAAATAGTCCGTGCAAATCCACGAGTGGCGCTTTGACGCACAATAACGTTCCTCCCTCGTCGATACCAAAACCAATGGCACCGAATGGTGCAGGAGGATTGGGTTCACCGGTGCTAGCTGGCGGTAATCAGAAACCGTTAACAGCGACAGTAGGTTACGTGAATAACGCAAAACCGGGACAGAAAACGAATAAGTAAGTATAGCAATGCAGTCCTGGAACATAGTAAAGCAATCTTATTTACATATACTTCAGCAATACTTTACAGCCTTATTAGTAAGACTATATTTTTTTTACTAAACTAATTATAAACCTTTCCATTGATACTTTTAGGACTGTCTCTTGGAACCGCGACGTGCCTACAGAAAAGTTGAGTTTTACCATGCGTCGGGAGTTTGACAAACAGAAGGAAGAAACAGAACTAATCGAACAGTTGCGACAAATCATTGAAACGCGTTTAAAAATGTCACTTCCGCAAGACATCGCACCAGCATTAATGGATGGTGTCGTACTGTGTCACCTTGCAAATCTTGTTCGGCCCCGATCAGTTGGTAGCATCCATGTACCATCTTCTGCTGTGGTAAGAATAGTCATATTACTTCACTTCAAACGAGAGTTTCTTACAATCCGTAATCATGTATACTCTATTGACAATTTTAGCCCAAGTTGACCATGGCAAGATGCAGAAGAAACGTGGACTACTTTCTGGATGCCTGCCGCAAAATAGGAGTAGACGAGGTGAGTTTTCGTATTTGTATAAATAATTTCATTCTTAATTTGATGGTCATTTCTATTGCTTGGTAACACTTGAGAAATTAGTGGTGTATTCTAGGGGATTGGTTTCAAAGCTGTTCGCTACTATTTTTTTCATTTCAAATGTTACATTGTATTGTGTTCAGATTCGTTCATACAACTCTTGCTTTGTTTGTAATTAGACCACGTTTGTGCTGCTCTTTATTTTCCCAATTGGTTGTTAGAGAAAAAGAATGTATGAGGTAAATATGTGAGCTTCTCCCGAGTAACTTAATGTTGTTCGTCTTAATGTTGTTCGTTCGCTCGGGAGTTCTTAATGTTGTTCGTCTTTTCAAATTTTCAAATAAAAACGAATGTATTCCCAGAAAATGAAATAAATCATACTACAAAGTCCTAAAATATTTAATAAAACACTGTCAATGAAGTGTGTCTAATATATGCATATAAAAATTGTTTAGGTACAAAGTTTCTTGTTTTACATAAGATTCTTCTTGAATGTTTATTATTTAGAACTAATATTAAGATGAACGTTCTATCTGTTTCTTAAATAATGCGTAATCAAGTAATTGGGTTAAGGGATATCAGAATCGCAATTATTTAAAAACGAATTAACTTCGGTTACAATATGAAATACAAATCACTAGCATAAGCGTTGGTTATATGAAACATATGCGAAATGTAGAACATTCTTATTCGTTCATGGATGATGATTAATTGCACTTGTAGATTTTTTAGTGCGCTTCAAGCATATTTCTTTGAGCGAGCAAAGCAAGTAAGGAAATAATCTGAAGACACTCTAATACTATCTATTTCTATTTCCAACACGTGCTAAATGTTTTAGTTAATCTGTAAATATATGTATGTACATAACAGTAATGAAACTGAATAACGTAAGAGGTGCGGAAGGAAAGGAACAGGAAATGATTGCATTGCTGCTTTTGGCACTTTACCCAATTAGCCATTGAACAAAATAACTAGCTATAGATATTTGTTCTACACTTTTAAAGCAGAACAGGCGTCAACGCGCACTAACTTTCTTCTCTCTCTATCCTGTTGCTATTGGTGTTGGTTGCAGGAGTTGATTTGCTCCTGTCAGGACATCGTTCCATCAACTATGGCCGAACCCCCATTGGAGGATAATGATCGGAAGGCGAAAGATGAGGACGGGCATGGTTCACAAGAAGCTAGTTTTACACCAAGACCTCCTAACCCGTTAGCGATGTATCGAACGATAGCAGCTTTGCTGAGTATGCCACCGATTTCGAGCCAATCGGTAGGACCACCGTCACCGTCAGCCATTGGTTTACTTCGTCGACCGCGATCACCACCACCTCCGCCACCGCCGTCAGCATCACATTCAGTATCAGTCGTAGCAGCTGCTGCAACCAACACCAACAGCTCAACAGACCCAGAGAAAAAATTAAATTGCTATGCGATGGCCTCACATGATTTATCCGCTCTAGGTACCATAGAATCGCATGATTTGAATCTTGTTACAGAGTTGAGCACTACTGATGCGATTCTGGAATACTCGCACACCGAATACAATAAAAAATCGCATCTTGGTAGTGAGGATTATCGGAATGTCCCGGTGACATTGGATCTTCCCAAAGGAAATACCAAACCAGGAAGGAAGCGAAAGTTTCCTTCGTCACGAACTAGCCGTCGACATAATAGTTCAAATGATATACAATCAAATCTGAACGAAATAATCGAAGAATGCGAATATGATAGTGATATTGGCAAGTTTCGCTGTCGTACTAACGACACTGATGAAATGAGATACGATGTTCGGGATTACGAAGACTCAGAAACCAGCCTTACTTCCTGTGAAGACGATCTAAATGGCGTTGAGGTTGGAGGTGATGAAAATGGGGATGCATTTACACCAACCAATGCTCAACCCACAATGGGCGAGTCGTTAGTTCGTCGACAAATTACATCGAACGACCTGGACACTCCAATAATGGGTTTAAAATCGTTAAAGCCAGAATCAAATGGAAATGAAAATTTTAATATTGTCCAAAGTGACGCCGATTCTATGTTCGTCGAAGACCACAAGGTGGTCACGAAGAGAATTGAATTTTTCGAAAATGCGGCTTCAACGGGAAGAAAAATATTGAATTGCGAATCATCGGTCGTTACAAGTGTTGGGGTTTGTACTGTGCCGGAGAGCAAAATAGTCGAAAAACAGAATGTGTACGAAGAAAACGATACACAATTGAGTGAAATCGTCAAGAATGGACCACCTAAATCAGAACATCCAATGATTTCAACTGTTTTGTGTCTAGGAACCTTCCTGTTTACGGTCATTTACCTATACCTTTATCCTTTGTAATAATGCTTAATCATGAATCTTCTTTTAATGTGTTCTCGTAAAAAATGAATCTAATTGATCTGATTTTTGTTATGTTTTATAAATAATAATTATGTCAATATTTATGAATTCATCATGTATAACAATTTCCGATGTGCAGTCATGTGAAATGCATCACTTTTATTTAAAGAATAGAGTCTAACGTCTTTTCATCGGTGAATGAGACACATATACCATACATTATGTGTTATGCTCTCAAGGCAGGCCAAATCGGATTGTGTCCCTAATGGTTATCTGCTTAATAATGATTGTTTATTTCCTTTTTGAAGCAAAAACATGATACTCCATCTTGAAGATGGGGTTTAATTGGAGTTTTATGTTTAGCGATACCTAGTATGGTAAGTGATCATATTCGAACAATCATACAGCACATCACTTCAGCTATGAAAGGATTCATTTGAATCATTTACATTTTTCATGCTTAAAACTACATATTACTTAACGCGAAGGAAGAATATTATAGCATTATGATTAAGTTGGAGCAAATAATGCGAAGAAATTACGAAAGGCTTTGAAAGTATGTGTCCATTGACGAGACCACATTACTCTTAAAATCATCACTAGTGCTTTCAATTTATTTTGAAGAGGCTCATCTGTTTAATTTGTTGTTATATACATCTTTGCAGTATTTATTACCATATCTATTTTTTTGCATTTTTCTAATTAAACAATTTTCAAATACCATTTCCAAGTCTAAAACTTAGTTTTGATGGAAGATTTAGGATGTTAAGAAGCAAAACAGTTATTCACCCAGTTTCTTTTTTTTAAAATAAATTTGGTCGTAGGTTTACAGTGCCACGATGAAAGTATGCAATCAATAATCAAAAAATGAAGTTACTATTACTTAAGCACAATTGTCGCATGTTCAACATGCCCTTTAGTGACTTAGAACAGGAACAATTTGCAACCAGAAAATATATGCATGGTTAAAATGGTTAATGAAAACATAAGAGATGCCTTAAAATAAATAAAACGTTAAGAAGATAGTGTATCGATGGGGAGGCTATATTTGCAGTGAAAAGAAATGCTTAGTTCTTAGTGAAACAAACAAGTCTCAGCAGATTCAGAGTTGTGTTGAAAAAGTGTGGCACCATGTTAGCTTTCAAGCGGAAAGCGTTGTAGCGTTGCTGCTTAGAAACATTTCAATGAGCATAAGTATAAAGCTAGAAGGTTTTACTTCGGTGCGGTTTAATTTTTGAATACGATTTAAGCGAATTGTGTTACTTCCAGTGAACAATCGAATACATTCCGTATTATGACGTACTACCATGATTTCCAAACGTAAAAATCTCATTACCAAATATTGAAAGTTCAAAAGAAATATTTTTCCTCGAATTATTTAATGTACTTACTTTGAACGAATCTTATGTTTAAGGCACACGTTTCATTCTTGTTTTGAACTCTTGTTTGACTTGTTTCGTAGAACGATTTATATAGATTTACTTTAATGTAAGCTTAAGCGATTTTATTTCGCCCATTAAAGAGCTAGAAAAGAATGATAGGATGCTGTCTATTTACAAGTAAACACACCAAAGGGACTTACACAAATTGTGAACCATGGATGGAATGTAACCTAAACCAACCAATAGTAAAAATGAAGTAGAAAACTCATAAAGAAAAATTAATTGCACGAAGACAATATTAAACTATCCTTCAAAAAGGACACCTTACTTGTAATTACGGTTGCAAATGTATGTTCTCTACACAGTTGTCGAAAGTCAACCGATGCAGATGGAACATTGAATAATGTTAACAATCCTATGTATTCCAAACCCACCATGGGAAAAGAAAATAAGATCGTAAAAAAAATTGCAAAAACCTAACAATAGGATGATTTGGGATTCCATAACAATTTACTTTGCAAAGATTAGGACTGTTCGGGTAATTCTAACAAGAAGTATATAACAGCACTAGAATGATTCACAAAATTGTTCATTCATTATGCTGCATTCATAATCTAAATTGATTCATGATGCTTTTGTTTCTTTGTTTTTTTTTTTTTCATTGGTTGTCCTTTTGAGTTACATGCTTTACCAGATTTTGTGCAACGAAGTTAGAGTGCGAACCCTTCCGTGGCATATTTTGTAGCAAAATAATAAGGAGCACGTGGAGCTACTCTGTACTGAACAACACATGCGTTTGAACAGTAATGTGAAGCTGAAAAACATGAAGGAGGAAACAATTTTCACAAATATTAGATTACTTATCAAGCTACCATAATCACATGCTATGAAAGACTGCTAAAACTGATAATTTAATTCATCACATGTTATACGATTCCTTTGTAATACCTTTCACTAATCTAATTATAAATTATTTATCGGCAAAAGAAATGCCGCTATCTCGCTTACCACATGTAATGCTGCATTCATCCAACGACTTTCTATTGATTGACGTTAATGCTTGAGTTTATACAAAAATCAATAAATACAGTATCTTATGTGTATGCGTTTCGTTTCGGTAACGTTTTGTTAGTTTCTGGTACTTCGTTAGTTAAATGAATCCTTTGGCAGAATATACTTATACGATGTAAGTCGTTTTTCTATGTATTACTATCATTATAGAATCTTCTGTGCTGTGCCGCCGATGTCCTTGAAGGTCGTGGAATTGTGCAGGTTGCCATTACAGTAGTGGAGCTGTTGAAATTCTACAATCCTGCATCAAACGTTCGTTCCCCAACACGCAATATGTACGCGATAGGAAACAGCTACAACAGTGGGGGCAGCAGTGGCAGCAACAGCAGTAGTAATGGTTCCAACGTACCGAAGTCAAGTCCCTCCACGTCGTCCCTGTCGTCTCCCGTTAGTGGAAACGGTACATGAGATTCGGACAATAACAATCCACCATCACCCGTTGATTCACCTTCCAGGCGGAGCGTGGCAAACCCTCTGATGTCCATCGCCAGTGGAAGGTTATCAACGGTTGATGATGAGATTTGGAGGATCTAGAATATGTTCCATTAAATATAAAACCAACTGATGGTGGCATTGCCATTCACTGGGTAGCATTGTTTAAGCACAGCGATTACATCTTGTCAGTTCAGTAAGGATGAACAAAACATAGGTTCTGGTATGTTGATAATTTACAGTGTATATAATAGGTTCAGAATGTAGACGGGTTTCTATTTCGTGTGTCTGTGAACCGATTTCCGTTGGATAGTGATTGAGTTAATTGACAATATTTATCAATGCTAAACTAATTTATTCGTTCAATACTTGAAACGATCCTAACAAGCTCCCAAAACATATATTATGTGGTGACACTCACTATTATCCTAACATGACAATTATGCACAGCCATGATCATATTCGATAGACATAGGATTGGAATTCCAATTTCCGGTTCTTAACTCTAACTAACTCCGGTAACTCTTGTGTAATACAACCGTTTGGCTGAGAGTAGCTGAAGATGGGTTTAATTTAATACGTACATAAACGATGCCATTATAGCATGTAACGGAATCAAACAAAAGCGTCCCTTCTTACAGGGAAGTGAATAAATACACTTTTATCCGCTTTTGTCCAATGAAGGGATTTGCCAAGGAATACGGGATTATAACTGTTCTGTGAACGGTGATAGTATAGCATCATCAATTTTTAGACTTAGCATGTGATTATAGTACACACAAACGCAACATGACAGGAAGTTGGAAGATGCCGTGGAATATTTGGTCATATGATAGGGGGTTTTCTAGACTGTCAGGTTTCCTAAATAGTATATCAATGCTCGTAACTGATTTCTATCATGGGAGGATAAAAGCCAATTGAAGGGTGTTGATGGAACTGAATCGTTTTCAGGGTAAACCGATACGTGAGATTTGAATGTGTATTTTGTAGCAGGCATACATAGTATTAACAATTTTATCTCGTCAAATTTCGATCGCAATACACATGAATAATTGTAATCTTCAAGAACTAAGCAATACGCAATAAAATTCTTACAATAATCTGAATTAACTGGGAATTTTTTAAAACATAAGTCGAATGGAGGAGATATTCTTTTTTTTTATTCATGAAGAACGGTCGTAATGCTAGAGGAGATATTCTACAGCTTTAACGTTAATATCTCCATATCAATTTTTTTTTAGACATAATTTAATGAAAGAAAATCAACCAAGGAACGCAATACTGTAGCGAGTAAATACAAGTCACGCATTCCAGGAACGTTGGGTCATCACCACTCGAGGAACGTAGAATAATCACATTGGATTAAATTACATCACTTAAGAAACGGTAAAATGTTGTATTAGGTTGCCATGATGCGCAAGAACTCTAGAAATTCATATGGAAGCATCTGGGGTTTTGCCGATTGGGTTTGTCAGTACTGAATCAGAACTTTTTCTTTGGCTCTTATTCTTTGACAACTCTAACAGGCTCGAATAGAGATTTTAGTCTGTTGTTTTTGGCTTCTGTGATTTCAATACCAACAAGGATCTGGAGATGGGCCAAGGGAATGGGCTAGTTTGTCTACTCGTCAGCCTAGTGCTATCCGAAACCATTAGCGACTTAGACGACGCGCAGGAAATTACATAGACTTTATTGGTTTACGGCTCTCCTACGTAGCAGATGCCTACCAGAGGTACGAACAGACGGCGAAAAATGTCGGATTGGAGATTAAAGAGGCAAAATCCCAAATTGATCGAGACACTGGTAGTGGCCCTACTAACAAATCCTGATTTACACAGGGGATTACACCGGCAGGTGATCGCACTTTTGGAGTCTTCCCAAACTATACCTAGTTTAGGTCAAAGCTCTGCGCCAAAACTTACATCAATGTTGTAGTAGACGCTAGGGTGCTGGCCGCCGATCTTTATATAGTTTAAGGCTACTTCTCCCGGGATTATATAGAACGTATGTCATCCCACTACTCACATACACCTCTGAGACATGGACTGTGTTGAAAGTTGACTAAACCTTCTTCGAGCCGCATTCGTGAGGAAAAATCTCAGAAGAATTCTTGGCACCAGATGTGAGGAAGGCTTACCATATTTTTACGCCATTTGTCGCTATAATGACGAGGCCTATGAGTTATA
>KI422560.1:55291-74971 GCA_000473375.1 Anopheles culicifacies | reverse complement strand
CACTTCAAACTGCCTGTTGAGCTGGCAAGATGGACAAAGTTTCAACTATATATGGTTTGCCTAGGGTGTTTCCCCTACAGAGAAGTGGCCGAAGCCGAACATCCGACATCAAGAAGGAAGGAAGGAAGGAGCTAATAAATTATGATTGCCCGGAAGAATCCTAAATGTTTAAAGACGATATCTCAACAACCAGGTCAAGTGTTGATCTACAAGCGGGAAACGACCTCAAAGATTTGAGTACTTTTCGAATATCTCTACCACATAGCCTGTAACCAATAAGACAAGATCAATAGACCTACAATTTGACCTGGACTATATTTGTAAGTCTCAAAAGAGCCCTCCCAGTAACTGTTACTAATGTAAGTGTAGTAGCCAAGGATCCTGTCTCATTAGGGGCTCTGAAGGATCATAGAAAGCTCAGAGCATTTCAGACTCCATTTTATTTGATCTTATCAGACCAGAAGTGTGTGGTCTTGATCGAATTGATCATTGCTTCAAAATGCTAGAATTTTGATTCATTGCGGCCAGACATTTCAAGGAACTTTACCAGTAGTATCTAGTAACAGCAAACAAAATAAAGTTGTGCCGAGAAAAGAATCAAATAAAACAAAATATCAATCACATATAATCAAACGATGCAGCATCATGCTCGTCTAAACGATAATACAAGAGTAATCAACCTGCTACAGTAAACGCTTGGTTCAGTTGACAGCAAACGCCATAAACATCACATTAGCGAGAGCGAGATCGTGAGCAATGTGCGAGCAGGATGACGTATTCTCAGTGACAGGAAAAAGAAGAAATCCTCTCAAAAGATCGCTACGACCGTGTGTTTTGTCGTCTGTTGCCCGTCGATTAAAGCACGCAGTTGGTTCTCAGTGAAACGAAGCATGGCGGCACGATTGATAAAGAAAATTGTAAGGAAAACCCATGTGACATACTGTTCTCGAGTGCAAAACTTCCAAACCTCCGTTCCTACACACGTTTCCAAGTTTGGTTTTAAACTGCTGTTGCAATGCTGCTGCCGGTTCTATCGTCGTCATCGTGCTGTGGAAACCTTTCCACCCTCTCGCGTGGAAAACAGTGTGCGAAGAGAGACCGTTTCCTCTCCTGCTTACCCTTCACCAGGCAGGCGAAAAAACGGTTGCGCAAAGAACCTCAACAAGCCCGTCTGTAATGCAGGGGAACTATATTGCAAAATCTATCTTAAACACGTTCGGTGGACAAATGAAATTCTAAGCACATTTCTCACAGAAACAAAACCCGTCCTCGCTTTTGTTGTGTCTTTTAGTTGGATGGCGAATTTGGAACGCTGCTGGCAAAATTTTCCGCCCAACTGAAGGACAATTGGGTCAAGATTTACATAACCTCCTCCACTTCATCCAAGGCAAACACTACGCAAACCGAACCGATAGTTCAAGTAATTAGCCATGTTTACAGCAATTATGAAGGGGGTGGGTGGGAAGGAATTCACACACACACACACAGACACACGCATATTGTCCTCTATCTGCTTTGCTTCATCCGGGATTAAGTGCCGCTATATTTCCGGTGTTCCGATTAGGGTTAAAGAAGCTATCAGAAGGGGATAACTTCTGGCTCCGTAATCGGATCTTTGGTGAAGTGAAGGCCATTAGTGTACTAGCGGTAGTAGTAGTAACAGCAGCCCAACTTAATCTTCGTACTAGCAGTTTTATCCGCGAGCCGCCTTATACGCGTTACGTAATGGAACACTTTACGTTGACAAATTTTCTTTCACCTTTGTTTTTCGTTTCATTCATCGTTCACCGTGCCAGACGGTCGCTCCGTTCGGTGCGCGTACGTTTGCTTCCGGCTCGCGCAAAGTGACACTGATTCCCGGCGATGGAATTGGACCCGAAATTTCCGCCGCCGTGCAGAAGATCTTCGCCGTTGCGAATGTGCCCATTGAGTGGGAATCGGTGGACGTTACTCCGGTTCGGGTAAGTAAAAGTGTGGTCTAGATTCCCGTAGCCCAAAACTGGCCATTCAATTAACATCCTTGATATTTGTTCTAGAATCCAGATGGCAAGTTTGGCATTCCTCAGGGTGCGATCGATTCGGTGAACCGCAACAAGGTTGGTCTGAAGGGACCACTGATGACGCCCGTCGGTAAAGGACATCGTTCGCTAAATCTGGCTCTGCGCAAAGAATTCAACCTGTACGCGAACGTGCGTCCGTGCCGAAGCCTCGAGGGTTACAAGACGCTGTACGACAACGTGGACGTGGTGACGATCCGTGAGAACACCGAGGGCGAGTACTCCGGCATTGAGCACGAGATCGTGGATGGTGTGGTGCAGAGTATTAAGCTCATCACGGAGGAAGCCTCGAACCGTGTGGCGGAGTATGCATTCAAATATGCCAAAGATAACAACCGCAAGAAGGTGACGGTCGTACATAAGGCAAACATCATGCGTATGTCGGACGGTTTGTTCCTGCGTTGCTGTCGTGATATGGCCCAGAAGTATCCGGAGATCAAGTTCGAGGAACGGTACCTCGACACGGTCTGTCTGAACATGGTGCAGGATCCGAGAAAGTACGACGTGTTGGTAAGTGGCTCCCAGCTTAAAGGACAATCGTTTACTCAGAATTTAACATTTTCTTCCGTCTTTATTTCGCCGTAGGTAATGCCCAACCTGTATGGTGATATTCTTTCCGATATGTGTGCCGGTTTGGTCGGTGGTCTCGGTCTCACTCCGTCCGGCAACATGGGCCTTAACGGTGCACTGTTCGAATCGGTCCACGGTACTGCTCCGGACATTGCCGGCAAGGATCTGGCCAACCCCACTGCCCTGCTACTGTCGGCGGTTATGATGCTGCGACACATGGAACTGAACCAGCACGCGGACAAGATCCAGAGCGCCTGCTTCGAGACGATTAAGGAAGCCAAGTGGCTAACCGGTGATCTCGGCGGTAAGGCCAAGTGTTCCGAGTACACCAACGCCATCTGTGACAGAATCAAGTAAAGCGGGCCTCGCGAGTGGTATAATGTTGGACGAGAAGCGGGAAAGTTTTACGTGCAAGACAACGGCGACAAACCTCTCTTTCCTGCCATCGCCTACCCAACAGGCATGCTACCGGCAAGCACGCACCCTTCAAACGCCATAATGCAAGAGAGCGAGAAAGTAATAATAGTGGCTGTTTCTAGTGAATTACGAAGCAAGGACAGAGCGAGCACTAACTAGCGATCTATTTATTTGTAATTTTAAAAGCAAACAAAATCCTAAACACACAAACACACACACACACACACACACCCAGACAGCCATCGGTCCCGACGCACAGACGTGAATGCAAGCGTGCGTTTCTTTCCAAACGACACCAAAATCAAAGCGAATACCGACATTGGCTTCTTGAGATGGGAACCAGTATTAGGATGCATAGCAAAACCAACAAACGTCCAAAGACCGACGAAGTATCGAGCATTGAAACGAACATCCGAGCCCCGGCAAAACTGGAATGCATACACACAACCGCATCCATCCGCCTTGTTTTTCCTAGTTCCCTTCCGTTTGCGCCTACAGACAATAATAAGTCCAGCGTGGCCACTCGTCGTTTACCGGTACGCCTGGAATGGACGGTGTACGAGGGACGGCGGCGTGTGGGGTGGTGAAGTTTTGCTATAACATTTTAGTTTTCTCTGTTAATTAGTCATTAGCCAGGCGAAATAGTGTTTAGTAGATGAATGGACTGCGAAGAACGCAATGGCGCAAATCAACCTATCCACCGCCCCAAAGCGATTGAATGAATGCATTAACACTAAAACCTCCCCCAGAAGGGACTGAAAAGCCATGTTAGTAAAAACGAAGTAAAGCCACCATTAGGAAAGAGAACGCCTGTCGACGGGATGAAGGACAAACGAGAAGAATACACCGAACTTCGCCAAAAAATGGAAATAAAATTGTCTCAAAATTCGTTGATTCAAACAAACGGCTCAGCTTTTCTTACAGGAAGAAAGAACCGACCAAACGACGAGTCTTTGCAAAATGCATCTGCAGTTGATTAGCGTACCTTTTTTGTCTTTTTTTTTATTATCCTTAGCATGTTATATATGGTTGGTTCTAAATAATCATATACGTGTATATATTTTTCGATTCATATTAAAATGCGTCCGTGAAGAAGAACAGTTAAGCAGCGCGCGCCAACCACTCCGGCGCTTTTTTCTCTTTCCCTCTCAATTTCCGCAACTCCAAACGGAGTAAGAGCTTAAATGCCTATTCGAACAATTTATTATGTGTAAGTGTGTGTGTGTGTGTGTGTGTGTGTGTGTGTGTTTTCGTAATTGATCACCTGCAGCAGGATACACGATTCCTAAAATACGAGTATTAAAGAAAGCAAATCATCGAGACGGTTACGATCACTTAACAACCAAACGTAGGATGATTGTTCAGATCAGAGTGTAAAACAATACTTTTCATTCCTACTTCAAATCTGGATCATTAGATCATTCTGGATGTACTAAGATAGAGTCATCCTAGCGTAAGCTAAGGATGTAGATGAAAATATGTAATCGGTACAATGCGCGTGTGATGGTATCTAATTATGTTCCTCATATTGTCTACCAAATAGAGAGCACATTCAACCATCCATCGCATTGCACAGCAGAGTATGATTCAACTGATACTAACCGGTTGTCGAAAAGATAGGTATAAAATAGGTTTTTGGTTTCAATTATATGCGAATTGGATTTGCCTGCGTTTGTTCTACCTTCATCGTGTGCCGTGTGTTACCTTCACGATTTCAAATTCTCGATAATTTATGTACGCAGCGACGGCGGCGGCGGCGGAGGAGGCGTATTTGCCTTCCTTGCTTTTCTACCTTAAAGTTAAACTTCTGGTTTGATTTAGCGTTGTCTCTAGATCTATCCCTGGATTGTTATTAATGTTCTTACTCATTAATCTACGCAAAAAAAGCAAAATAAACTCATTACGACAAAAGGGAACGAAAGAACGACGAACACGATTGCGCGTGAAAGATTTGTCTTTTTGTGTTTTACACCGAGCGTCGTTACGTCGGGAGTTTTAAGTCTTTGCTAAGATATTCTAGCAAAATTTTGTCGGTTTTTAAGTTTAAAAAATTTATCGTAGCAAATTTCGTAGGAAAAAGGGGCACCAACCAAGACTAGGAGCACCAGCGCGTCAGCGTTGCTTGAAAGGACGCACATATTAACTACTCATTTTGCGTAACAACCTACCAGGCCGTTTATCCTTATTTAAATGCCCTCAAGTCGCTTCCCTGACCCTTGTGGTACGTTAGAACGACGAGAGTGTAAAGAATAGCGTTTAGAAGGAAAGATTTACGAACCACAACTAACCACTACTCGTACACGCACAGTAACTGACGAAATAAATCTTGTATAAAAAACCACATACGATGAGACTAGTTTGTAAATGGATACCAGTTCACAGTGTTAGTTAACGCTAACCGTGCAGCAAGCACCGGCCACGGAATATTGTAAGAGGGAAAAACATCATCACGATCTATGAAAACTTATGCTCAATTCTCTCCACGTTCCGTACATGATAAACTGGTTGCTATTTATGGGTCATTAATTAACGTTTCGTTTACCTACAGGCGTAAGTTATTTCTTTGCTGGTATGTTGTGTAGTGTTTATATGAATGTTGATTTAAATCGCATCCGATTACAGGTTTTGCGCACCAAAACTAGGGGGAAAAAACATTGTCAGTCGTTCCGAAAGGTGGGAGGCCTTTTTGTTTCTCTTCTGGCGTGATGCATCAAATGAGGAGCATAAAATCAAGAGAGGAATTTAATCCGAATGCCGGCAATTTCTTTTGATGCGCACGAGATCCTAAGCCCTTACTGGGTTTCAATATCTGGTCGAACAGCGTAAAGAACTTCTGATGGCATTTACCTCTCAATAATGCAAAACTTCCACATCAACTATACGATGATTAACAACGTTGTTTCAGAGTCTTTGAGTTGATCCCCAAGCAGTGCACGAGGATCACACACAGAATGCATACCAGTATTGCAGATACCATTGAGAGGTAATGTCCGTCGTTGCTTTTTGCTGTTTCAGTCGTCTTTTAGTCTAAAGTCAATTTCTCCTGAGTATACGGTAATCAATTCACTTACATTCGGACACGTAAACGTGCGTGCAAAAGAGAGACAAAACAAAGCTTTTCACATCATCCTGGGGCAAAGGCAAAAGGTAATGGGGAATAGTAGCATATAGTGGGGGAAGTGTTTGCATCAGAAGACGTAGAAATTGTGCGAATGTACCAAGACTATCCTTCAATCCTTCGGTTGATCCGTACTATCCCCTAACTTTCATCGAGACTAAGAAAACCCTACGCACCCAGCTGATTTTGCAGAAAGACTGACTCGTTGCATTTTTGGGGGTATGTTTCGCGTGCTCAGTCTATAAGCTGATTAGCTGATCATTTCGCGATACTTAAGCTTATGTTTCGAGAGCATCTCCGTCACGGTGACGAGCTTCTTCAGTGCGTTGTTCGTCTTGCTCATGGCTTGCAGCTCCGGCAGATACGACACACAGATGTGATGCAGTGTGGCGAGTTCACGGCCTGCAAGTTTAGCGAGAAGCAATTAAACAAGCGAAACTTTAGGAATTACTCACAGTGTACATACCTGCATCGGAGCTGGAAAGGGTGGAGGAGTTGTTTTGCTCCTGCATGCACCCGGGCGGTGGATTCGGATCCGTAACGGATGACAGCTGGTCGAGAAATACGATCATGCGTTCCTTGTTCTTTAAGATGAACGGATTAACCACCTCCATGTATGGTTCCTGAGTGGTATAAAAATAGCAAAACAAATCATAAGAAAACGAATCAGCCGGATCGTGAGCGTCTACTCACTTTGCCACCGAATTCGACGAGATTAGCCAGGTTTTGTAAACATTTTGCAACCATGATCAGCGACCTGGTCGCCATTTGGTGTGGCGTTTCATTGACTAGACCGAATTGACGAGGATTGAGCAGTGCGGGACAGAGCAGCCGCAAAAAGATGAATCCAGAGACGACGCGCGTTCGCACCAGACGCTCGTTCGATGAGGGCCACTTGGCTATGACCGATTTCTGCAAACAGTTGCAGATGTATCGCACCGTACGGGGGCACGCATCCGGCGAGGTGAAGATCGACTGTGTCACCTGGTCGAGTATCATTAACAAAAATTCCGCATTCGAGCACGCATCATCGTTGACATCCATTTTCGTTGGATTCAGTTCGGCCGACTGTTTGCTGTCCAGTATCCGCTGCACCGTGTCGGATACGGCCGATTGCAGAAATAACGTACATTCGGCGCGCATGTACAAATCCATCAGTGTCGTTGCTAGCGATGCTCCACGGAACAGGGTGGAAGTTTCATTCTCACGTGCCACTTCCGCCTGACAGAGAATTCGCAACAGCTCCGTCTCGCGCTTTTCGTGCCGGAACACCTTCAGCAGCGAGGTGGCAAGCGGGATACGATCGTTGTGGCATATCTCGGATAGAGCCCGGACTGCGTTCAGTTCCGATTCAACCAGCAGCTGCTGCAGTGGGCTGTATTCCTCGCACGGCATGACGAGATCATCCAGGTAGCGTATGCGCAATCGGATGGAACCCCATTCACCCATCGGTGTCATACCGTTGAGCGGGAACCATTCCTCCGTTTCCTGCCCATTCTTGAGACTGCACAGATCGACTGTCAGTTCTGCTACTTCCGAATCCTTGCCGCGTTTGCCACGACTCAGCACGGTAATTGTAACCGTAACTACATCCGGTGGAACATCGCTACAAAGCGCAAAATGGGCAGAAAGTTTAATGAGAAAATGCTCATGTCCCAATTACAATCCTAATACTTACTCCAGGACGAATTCCTCCTCCCATACGGGATCGGGTGCCGTCTTAACGCGCGTCTTGCCCACTTTCACTTGGTTCAGCGAGACGACACAGTACGGATGCGGTACGAGCTTAAACGGCAGCCGATGTGCTTCCAAAATCTGCAGATTAAGACAACGTAGTTCACGCAGCCGCGGAACCTTTGATTGCGCTTTGCTTAGCTGCGACACGCAGTGCGATTTTAGCGCCGATATCCACTCAACGTAACATTCCTGATTGTTGGCACAGAGATAGGTGATGGTGGCGAGGCACGGAAGCGCCCGTTCGACTATCTGGAAGCAGTGTTGCCGCTCCCAAAATGATTCATGGCACTGCGGAGCATTGGTGAAAGAGAAAAATGTAACAGTTAGATCAATAGTTCATAATGCCGGCAGTCGGACGACTTTCCTTACCTGGTATAAATAAGCACACGAAAGATCAATCAAACCCTTCGGCTTTGTCTTCTTCGGATTGTCGTAGAAGCACAGGTGTGTTTCGGAACCCTCCACGAGCAGAGCGAAGAACAGTTGCTTCCATTTGGCCGTTTTATCCGATTTCTTCAACAAATAGCCATGATGCTTGATGCCCTTCGTCTTTTTCAGCATGTTCTGGTCGCGGCACTCGCGCAACGTTGCATAAATCTTTTCCGCGGCGCTGGCCAAATTTGTAGGGGGGTGGTACTCCGGCTGGCTGCCGTTAATTACCGGATGCATCAACGTGTGTCCCTCGACGATCTGCTCCTTCCGATACCGATTAATCACCGCATCAAGACACTCGAACGTGCGACCACCCATCAGATACCGCACGCCCTTCTTCTCGATGCGGAACCGCTGGATCTGATTGTTGATGTGGAAGAACAGCGAGTAGTCGCCCGGGGAATTATCGCTCGGGCGCACCAGAAAGCTTCCCGGGCCCGCCTTCACCAGCATATCGACTGCTTCGTTCTTGGTGCACGTGGGGTGGAACCATGGAAAAACGGTGTTCGGATCGATGGCTGGATCAAGATCTTCCACCAGCTCGCGGAAGATCATACCCTGTTCGCCTGTTCTGTGTGCCGTCACCCACAACCACCCGTCACCCATATCGTTGTGCACGAAGAAAATATCGCCCTTCTGGAAGGTTAGCTCATCCGTATCGGGCATTTTGGTATACGGTAAGATGGCCACCACGCGCTTCTTATCGTTGACTGGTTCCGGTGGCGGTACGGGCTGTACCAGCCGTTCACGTTTGAGCAAATCGCTACACGAGGTGTAGTAACCTACCAGATCACTCAGCGAGAAAAACTGTCGGCCACCGATGTAAAAGTCACCACACACTGCGGTAATGCGGAAATGATTGATACCGGTGCGACCGAGATAGCTCAGTACGTACGATCCCGGTTTGCGGTCACTTTCGCGAACTGTATATGAAAAACAGATCGATTATTGATCTCACTTCGTTAACCCTGTTGCTCGATAAACTTACCCAGGTAACTGCCTAGTTTGGTGGCCGATTTCAGCCGCTGCTCGGCACTGTATCGATCGAGCCGCCCATGGTACCATTCACTCTCCGGTGGGGCAGTAATGGCCGGGCGGTCGAAAGCACCTGTACAGGTCAGCGAAACATGCAGAGAAATGGGAATTGCGTAAAAAACAACAAATACGTAAAAAGAAAGTTCACCAAGGGCTGCTAATCATGCTCCACATACCGTTCAGCGTTGCTGGACCATCGAACTCGTCCTGATCCAGTTCCTGAGCAATTTCGGCCAGATCAATACCACCACCGTCTTCCGAACCAGTGGACGGTGAACCGAGCTTATCACGATGGAAACCACCGCCGAGTGCTCCACCGCTGCTACTTAATCGCATCATGTCACCCATGCTTATTCGTTGTGCGTATTCAACGTTGTTTACTGCCTTTCTCCTCACGCTGTTTCTTCTGTTTCAATTACACCACAGCACACAAATTCGTACGCAATCGTTTTCTCACACGTTTCCTTTGTTTGCACCGCCTTAGCAAGCGCAACGGAACGCAGCGGCGGCAGCAGCAGTTAGTGCATCACACTGGTGCAGAACCACGATGACGATTTTGCAACGGCACTGCAACTGGAAAGAAAAGAAGAGCAACAAAGCACATAGAAATAGGAATAAAGAAGTTGCGGTACTAAAATACAGTCGGTAGGAGATCGTTTTGATGCGTGTCGCCTATTTCGCGGACCAAACTGCTCCGCAGGGGGGCGAACCAGAAAGGGTCGGTAGACAAAAATGAGACAAAACAAAATACAAAGCATATTTGGAAAGGCTACTTCAGTTAGCCCTGTGGGCAATGCACACGCACGCCGCGACACACATGAAAAACACAAGTGCTCCTTGTCTCTGTGGCACATTGGGCAAGTGGAAATGGATCTGTTTTCTCCCGCACACCCGCCGCACATGATTGCTTCCGCATCGGTGACGAATTGATAAAAGCGAAAGAATGGGCAACGAAGTGCCGTTGTTGTATTCGATTATGTTTCTAACACTCACATCTCTCCCATCCAAAAGGACGACCGATTAGCAGCAACACACCACCAAACACTACGGCATGCTATACCATTGCGCGCGATGCGATTTTCACACCAGTTTTCCACGATTTCAGCAACTTTTTCGGTCAATTTTCACGATGATTAACTCGACTTTTCCTCCCGTGCGATAGTGATGATTAATCCATCGAGAAGAGCGAGAAATCGAAGACAGCAAAAAATGCACGTCGGGAGAAAATTTCCTTTCTTTCTCTCTTTCTCTCTCGATTGTTTACACGTGCGTTGATACTGTCAGGTTGTTTACTTTCAAGTATGCTCGGTTCGGTAGGAGCCACGTGAAAGACTCGATACTTGGCAAATTCTGATTGCAATTGCTTTTTTATGTAATTTTTCATTTGGTATTGGAGGTTATCGATACAAAATTCATTCGCAGTCATTATTATTGTACACCAAACGGAATGTTTACAAAACATGTATGCAAAACACGCTTTCTTACTCTTGTCCAATACATTTGAGACCGTTTGATGTATCAATTGGAGAATTTTTTTTATCACAATATAAGCAACAGAGAACAATCCTTTAAAATTATCAACACATCTAATTTATTACACTCAAAATAGCGCTACTAAGCTAATTTATGTTATGTACAGGACAAAGTGTTTTTTTCAAGCTAGATTTTATAAATCTAAAATAACAAGCCCCAAGCAAAGGGAATTTTTGCACAGTGAAGCAACATACAGAACGCCGCACTGTTTCGTACTATTTTCTTCATTTACATGCTGAAGGATTCACCGCATCCGCACGTGCCCTTAATGTTGGGATTATTAAATACAAATTCCGATGAGAGCTCCGTTTCTACATAATCCATCTCCGTGCCTAGAACGAGAAATGATGCAATAGTAGTTTTGCACTCCAAAATGCTGCCAAATCAAGCCCTGAGCTTATTACCTAAAAGAGATAATTGTGCTTTTTTGTCGATAAGCACTTTCACACCGTCCTGTATGACTTCTTCATCCATTTTATCTGTAATTAAATGAAATTATTAAAAAATTAGCACAGATGCCGTTCACTCGCGGGAAATGTCATGCATCGCAGCATGACTATCATGTGCGGTTTGTTTTGGTTTTATGTAATCAACATCAAATGCGAACTGTTTTGCTTGCTCACATAAAACACTTTACGAACCTTTTGTGGAAGCGTAATCCAGCGTGTAGGATAGTCCATTACATCCTCGTTGTCGTACACCGACCTTTAGGCCAATCTGAAAGCAAACAAACAAAAAAGCTTTGCTGTCGAGTACGACAAGAGGATCTTCGTTGGTGCTACTTACAAATTCATTCTTGCCTTCTAACAACTGCTTTATCCTGTTTACAGCCGCCGGTGTCTGTCACGGTTACAGAAATAATGTAGTTTATAATGGAAAATTGTTCCTTATTTGCTCGAACCAGATGCAATGGATCGATAGAACTTACCAGAGAAAGTGCAGCTCTCATGGGAAGTAGCTTCCGATGTTTCACCGCACGCACAGTGGCTGTCGCGACGATTTTTGAGGCCATTTGCTACAGGAATTTGCTCTGTTTACCGCGAAAACTCGATTTTCCTACAAAAATTAATACATAATTCAGATGTTATTCACTGTTTTGTACACAATTTCACAACTATTTTTCTCCCTACCGCACGTACACCACGATTTTGAAATATCGAATGCTACTTTTTGACAAACGCCCTTTGACAGCTGATTCTTGTTTATTATTTTCGCTGTGCAAATTGTGTGCGTTTATGTTCATGCTTCTAAGCACTTCAACGTAAAATTGTTCCTCCTTCATTCAATTCGTTTATTTATTGGACCAAAAGCTTTAAATCACATGGTATCACGCTAAAAGAAATGCTTTGGAAAAGATTTGAGTTATATATTCATCGATTAATTTCAAAATGTATATAAGCGCTTCTACCAAAAAGAGAGACAACGATACAATAACATAGCGCCTCTTACTTCCTCCAATGGAGCGATCTGTCATTCTGCGAAGAGAGATTGTTTTGCCAGCACCAGAATCATCGGAACCGTATATAAAAGGCAACAAGATGTTCATTGATGCTTGATTTTCATCTCAGGACGATCTATTCCCGTCACAGAAAGGCAAGGCGCACAAACGCGGTGCAAACAGTTTCACGGTGCTCGTGCGTGAATCAGTGAACAATAGCGCGAGAAAATCAGTGTTTTTTCCGACTTCACCCACCCGATCGCCGATATGGGACAGGATGATGAGGATACCGCTTTCAGCGAGAAGATTATCAACGAGATCGATGCCGTTTTCATGCGTGATCCGGAATTGTAAGTATCCTGCATTCCAATTGGCCTGAGCCTGTAAATTCCGTTCTTCTCGTTTCGGTTCGGTAATGAAACCCTCTCAGCGGTAATGAAGTCTGGGGAGACCATTGGCAATGCGCGAAAAGATCGTCGCTTTTTTGCAAGATGATTACGGAAAGTGGAACATCGCTTTAGCCACACTTGATCAACGGCATTGATCTCGTGCAAGAGGTCAAATAAATTAAGCGAAGAATTAAAAGCAAGGAACGCTACTCACGCGAACGATATTGTGACTGATTTTGAATGCTATCCGGAACACTGGTAGCTTTTGTACAATTGGAAAACATCACAACGAGATCTTTGCGTGTCCTTCGGGGTTTGTTTTATTTTTCCTGCACCGATGGTTTTCGTCGTTTATCGCGTGAAGGTGTCTTGGCCTTGAAAGGCCACGAAACAAAAGCACAAAGAGCGAGTGCAGTGCTGATAGAGATGGTTCTGCAAAACGATCTGTTTGCGCGCGTGGTACAACAGCACGGCCGACGCACGGGCGTTCATTTGATTGAAAGTAATTCCGCATAATTGGTGGTAGCAATTTATTTTGATTAAGATGAAACTCCAGCTACGCGGGGCTTGGCCCGTAGCCATAGGAGGACCATGCTGTCCGTTCGTAAATAACTCTCCCTTTCATTTCCGCCGCGTATTATTGTACTGTATCTATTTTTGCTCTCTTACTTTCGTTGTAGAGTTGGATTTGAAATCATACCGATGCCACTGAATCAAAACAAGTCCCCGGTCATCCACGTGGAGCATAATCTTGGATTGCAATCGTGGTGCATAGATTGTGTGTACACCTATGCGCATCGGCTGATTTTGCACTATCGCAACGATTGGTTGTCATCGAATGCACCGCCAGTTGGCAGCTGGTCGGTTGGATGGAATGTGTCCGACAAGGGTAAACTCAGCGTTGGAGCTAGTGGTCTCGGGCCCAGCAGCAATACCAGCAATGGTGGGAATGTTATGATCATCAAGTACCTAAACTTTGCGATATTGATTAACCCGGATGTCGCGACATTTTGGAATCTGCGGCGGCAACTGTTTGCAAAGAATCGCTTGGACATCGCTAAGGAGTTCCATTTCTCCACCCTCGTTCTTAGCAAAAAACCCAAATCGAATGAAGCTTTCGCCTACAGGCGATGGTTGTACCTGTTTCAGAGTGAGTAACCGTGACATGTGCAAGAGCATGTGGAAAATGGCACCTACCGCTGAAAAATGGTCGGCAGTGACGAGGCTGGGCTAATTGTCACACGTCTTCTCTTTTACAGGTTCCGACGCAATCGATTGGTCGTTCGAGATAAGCTTGTGTGAAAAAAGTGCGGATAAAAGCAATACCAACTATCACGCCTGGTGCCACCGGCAGTGGGTGCTCATGAAGGCGCCCTATCTGCTCAAGTACGAGGTGCACAAAACGGAAAAGTTTATCCGCAAGCATATCCACGACTACAGCTGCTACAACCACCGGCAGTTTGTGCTGGCAAAAATGTTCGAACTGTGCTACTATGACGAGGAAGACGACGGTTCCGAGCAAATAGGCGAAACCGTCGGCAACGGTTCCGAGTGCAACCGTGGTCGCAAATATAATGCTCTCTGCGCACTGATCGAAACACTGACCGGTGGTGCAGTACCGTCACCCACCGACGATGCCACGGTGAACAATCTTCTCCGCTACCTGCTACCTGCCATTACCAAAGAGCACGAACTGAATCCACTCCGTGTGCGCACCTTCCTGTACTGTTTGAATCTGGCCGCACTCGATCTGCGTCTGTGCAGTGAGCTAGCCACCCTGCACAGTGCTTCACAGGCGCTCGAAAACCATCGGAAGTTTATGGTGAAATTTCTCATCGATCGCCTGCGGGTTGGATCTGGCTGGTTGTTAAACACGTCAGCCGCCATCTACGCCAACCCGGGCGGATGCCAACAACCACTGTCGAAAGTAACGCGCCTCGACGAGGATGCGTGTGAGTTCCTCCAAGCGCTTAAAGCTCACGAACTGCGCAAAGCCCACGGTGATCCTCGGCACGCTCAATGGTGCAAAATATTTTTGAGTATCGAACCGGAGCAGTAAACAGCTGTTGCCTCTGGCGCCTGGGGTGGGCACCGTGCAAGGAAAGCAAATCGGATTCGCCTTGTTCTTGTTCCTAGTCAGTGCTGCTATTTTTCGTATCGTTAGACCGAGCCGTATCCTGGCCAACCGGTTCTTCGTTATCCTTGCCCTCAATTGCTAATGCATATGTATGTGATAAGGATGTTAAGTTTTCGACGAGAGTTTAAGATGATTTTTTATTTGTTTCTTTTACAAAAGAAAACAGCGTTCTAGTTGAACCCCCATTTTGCGCAATCATATTTCCGAAGGTAGAAAGTTTACGCAGTGCGACTGGTTGTCGTCGTTTCGTTCTCCAGCCTCCACGTTTGTCGACGCCATTCGTAAGCACAAGCTCGATTACGCAAAACCGTAGTGAATTTTACATCTTTAACAATCAATAAATCAAATCAATTTTTGAAATACAACAAAAAATGTGTGTATTTTTTTAATTTTTTTTGGAAAATCTTGTTTACGTTTTTTCTGAATTTTCCAACAAAACAACTCGTCTAACCACCGCGTAAGCTCTCTCGCTACATGCGCTCTCGCATATTCCTTCTCTCTCTTATTAATAAATGTGCAACAGTGTCTGCGCGTGTGTGCGTGTTGCACAAGCAGTAGTTTTTCCGAAGTCTCGCACGTACATCGGATGTTGTCTGTCAAATTCTGTTGTGACAGTGTGTAAAATCCAAAATTTTCAATGAAAATATGTCCCCCAACGAGGGTGTGCATCCGCCGGTAACGTGCCACGAACCGTGCCGGCCGCAGACGTAATAAAACGGGCCGGAAAGCACTTCGGCTTGGTGTGCCAGAGTAGCTAAAGGAAGGAACAGCACATACCAGTGTTTAGCAGGGAGTGTGGTGTGACCGCGTACAGGGTTGGTTGAAATCGGCGTGGTTGAATTGCCGATTTGCATAGAAAAGTGCTGCAGTAAGTATTTATCGCTCTGCAAAAGGACCGTTAATAAAGGAGACGCGAACGTGAGGCAGCGTTGGTGGAGGCAGGTTAAGTGGAAATCATTCGCAAGGGGAGCAGTGTTCAGTGGTTGGTATTTTATTGGTTCTCGGAGGCGCAGAGGAGATTTAAAGACGGATTTCCTCTATTGCCATGGTAACCATATCGTGGTTAGTCATGAAGTGTTTGTGGAAATGGGGGAGGATTTCCATAGCCATGCTAGTGCGTAGTATTGACTTCATTGCCGCAAATGAAAAGCTGATTGTTTTTGCAACCTTTAGTGCAGTTGTTGTTTACGCGTAATCTGTTACCAACAAATACACACACTAGCACAGTTAGTGAGGATGCGGGTAAGCGCGGGGTGTCTGTCATCGCGAAGAAAATCGACCGCTAATATAAGCTGTAGAATGAACCCTTAAAGCGAACTATTACATCACAGCCAGCAGGCTGATTGGTGCGAAAGGGATAGCAATAGTATTTGGGAGGGTAGGGAAAACAACATACCAGTTCTTGAGCAGCCGTGCGTGTGTGTTTAATCGTTCGAATCTGTAACACAATCGTTATTTTCCTCTTGCGAATGTAAGCGGTTGTTTGTGATTTTTTTGGTTCGATTTATGACTTTATTTTTCACAAAGCAACACACCAATTCGCATACACGGGCTCATTCCATAGGAATGTTGGATAAAGGTACGGAAGGTACACATGCGTGCTAGTACGCCGGCATTGAAAAAATACATTTCCACCATTTGGATAGTATCCTTTCCAAGCCGAGAGAAGAAGAGTTTTTGGGGTGGAAAATCGCTATGGTAAAGAGAGATAAGGAGAGAGAGAGAGAGAGCGTACGTGATGATCATGAAACTTGCCTGTCCAGGCCACAGTTTGTATGGTTTAGTGGGTTTCACAGTCTTCCACCTGAATTTCTGGAGGTGTGTTGTAGGTAGCGCTTTGCCAAGAACAAATTTTCCAGTTTCGGAGTGAATCAGTCATAGGAAACCGGAACGAATCGTGTGTCACGTCCTGTTCAACCTCAGAGGTCCTCCTTCTCCAATGATGGAATAACAGTGGCGATTTGGAAGCTCCAACATCCAAGTGATTGCGATAACCATCATGGTACGAAATGGAACCGGGTCCCGGGCCACACTGCAACGTCTTGTCAATCGTTCGATGGAAGTGTGATCGATAACCTGTCTGTTGCGGACTAAGAGTGTTTGCCATGAGTACCAGCTGCGTTACAAACGTTAGAATGAACTGTCCAGTAACCGTCAGCAGCTTGCCCGTGCGAGGGCGGTACATTTCCGGGCATTGAAGTGTGTGGCGGTGGATGATCGTTGGGTGCCGGGTTACAGTCGGAAAGCAATTGGGTGGAAGTGTTGGGTAGTAGTGATGTGATTGCCGGCCAAAACCGGCTCTTCGGATCCTATTTTTCTTTTCCTGCTCGTGATCCAAAACTCGTGACACCAACGGTCCGGGAAAATGCTGCGGAAAAACCGTAGCCTGGCCGATCTGAAGGGGTATGTGTGTGTGTGAGCGTCTGTGCCTGTTTTTTTTTTCGTCTCCTTTCCCTTCATCTACTACTTCTAAGTGTACCAATGTCGTCCAATCATCTCCCAAAATACGGGCTAATGGCTCTTACAGTACAGCTTCAGAGGAGAATCGTTCATTCTGCTCACAGAGCACCGATGGTTGTCATCCTGACAGTTGTCTGTGTTCTCGCCAGTAGTCTCCATCCAACCCCCACCATTTTCTCCACTGACAACTCCATTCAGCTGACCCGTTCCTTCTGATATGGCTTTAAACATAATGCTCATATTTCGTTACATAATTGGAGTACATATTTATTTCATTGATTTTCCACACCAACCAGCCCACCGCCCCCAAAGAAATCGTTCCACAAAGTTGGTTGGGATTTTCATGAAACACACACCCGCACGCATTAAAACCCTCCCCTGAAAGTAGGCAATTCAATGTTTCTACCTTTGATTTGGCTCATTCTTCCATCTAGAGCATGATTCCCGTTTTTCCTAGTACTTTCACGCCCACCCCGTCAAATGATGTGTTTCCTTGCGATAGTTGGCGTCGTGTGAAGGTGATATGTCAAAATCGTTCACCGATTATGCTGACACACGCGAGAGAGACATCACTTTAAGCGTTCGCTGAGGTGAACCAGCTTTGAGAGGTGTACAGAGATTGAGAGGATGCAATAATGCTTTCGAATGTTAATAACGCCTGTCTGACCCCTAAGCATACTAGTAAATGCGATGGGCATGGGTTAAAAAAAACACACACATAATTAGATGCCCCAGATCTCTTGCACCGTACATTCAAAGTTCATCTGAATAGAATAAACTTTTCAAACTGATGTCTAGGCATGAAAAATTTACCATCCCTTTCCATCTGCATCATTAGAAAGTCACAATCAACAAAAAAATGTTTAAAATTTATTGCACACTTAAGCACACCTACACGTACACATAAAAAAGACCATAACCCATTCAAGTTCCTTCAAAGGATAGTTTGTAGTAGAAATTGAAACACACTACTCCATCGCCCAAATCCAAAAAGGAGAAGTGGAGGTTGGCTTACCCAATCCCTTTCACCCGTTCCACCCTCCACTGCTCGTTCCAGATCGCCCCGCAAGGGCTTAGCGAAAACGTTCCATGCCAAGGGCGGAATTGTTGCAGCCGAATGTGCTCGCCTGGACATTGAAGGGTAAGTTGCTGCCCACTGCCTTTCTTCCAATTTTTTTTCTTGATGTTGTCGAAATGGAAAGAATTTTAGTAACCAAAGCAAGAACAACAGCAAAAAAAGCAATTCGGATAGCATTATTCGCTTGTTGCTAAAAAACACAAGAACTGCATGTGTGTGCTGCTGAACAATTGTGTAACAAAACCCTTTTTTCCCCTTTGTCTTGTCGTACTTGTTTAGAATAGATGTATGAAGCTAGGAGCTATTTTGTTATTCAAACACTTTCAAAACACCACATTAACACACACCCACAAACGATAAAATGTGCGATAGTTGTGTATAAATGTTTTGCATGAACGGCCTAAGCAGCAAATCGAACACATTGATTATTTTTCTTCTCTGCAATACTTCATCTGCGCACACTGGCTCTATCATCGAGCAGTTTTCAATTCGTCTTGCTGTATTATGTATCCATTTTTCTTCGTTTTCAAACCCTCGAATAAGTATTGCTCTTGTTTGCTTTTTTGCTACGAGTATTTTGTTGCACTTTAATGCTTTGCCTTACAGAATAAACAGAATATTTTAAAGAGAGCAGAAACGTAACTGGTTATGCAATAGAACAGAATAACGAGGATTATGTTGTAGGGCTGGAGTTCAATTCTGAAATTCATGAGTATGTGAAAACTTAAAATAAGGCAAACATGTTGTAACCACACAATTTAGCTATGAACGACTATGATATAAATTGTTGAACAACTTCCAATGGTATGGCGTGGAGTCATCCTTATGCTCTAAAATAATTGCTCTAAACAATGAGTCCTCCCAAAAATCGTCTTCTTCTTGTAATTCTACAATCTTTTTACGATTGTAGAAATTGATACGACATAATTCAACAGTCAATCCTCACACATGTAGTGAGGACGATCCAGATAGGATCTGGTAAGTCTGGTTCCCATTATGTTTGAGGTTCTACCACGAATCGCATTTACTGAACATGGACCCTAATAATTGTTTAAAAATCGATTTACTGCTTATATTATTCTTTTGTGGTTGTACAACCTCGAGAGGTCTTTAGCCTGCACATTCTGGCATTCGTGACTTGAAAGTATTCGCAACAAGAAAGTCAATCCTGCGTTCGGGGGAACGGCCCGAATGGGATTCGAATCTCGGTCCTGCCCGTTCGAAGACCGGCGCCGCAATCTCCTCGGCCACCGAGCCGTTCCACTGCTTATTTAGTATA
>KI422560.1:0-55191 GCA_000473375.1 Anopheles culicifacies | reverse complement strand
AGGTCTTTAGCCTGCACATTCTGGCATTCGTGACTTGAAAGTATTCGCAACAAGAAAGTCAATCCTGCGTTCGGGGGAACGGCCCGAATGGGATTCGAATCTCGGTCCTGCCCGTTCGAAGACCGGCGCCGCAATCTTCTCGGCCACCGAGCCGTTCCACTGCTTATTTAGTATATCAGTAATCTTATCATAAGACACAAGTGTAAAGTAACCGAGACTGACAGAGTAACAATAGCGTTTAAAAACATTCCTAGATCTATTCTACTTTTTTTTTGAAAACAATGTGTAAAATTTGTTCCGCTTATCTCATGGACGTGCTATAAAATTCAAATAAAACTACAATTTCAGCAATAAGAATATTTTTTGTCGAAGAGCCTCATCGAAAGTGTCATAGAGACGCTTTGTCCTACGTCGAGATACTAAACACAGAGACCAACTTCATACGTTTTGTTTCTATCAGATAAACGATCGAGGGAGGCACAGAAGTGATTTTAAATTCCGTGTCGATAATACTGCAATAGACATCCTTCCCTGTAGGTGACCTGTTTGTGAACCTGCATCTTGAACTCCAGCCAAACATCGCTAGCACTCGTCCCAAAGCGAAAACGAATTCGCTGCAGATCATGAATATTGAATAGTAACATCGTGCCCAAATGGTAACAGCCACCGAACGTTGGTCCGCTGTTTCACCCAGTCCTGCCAGCTGCACAGTAATCGACTCAAAAGTAATAATCCCTTGTCCTGTCTACGTGTAGTATATTCGCAGTATCTTTGAAAATAATCACCCACATGGGTCTGAGATTTTTATTGATTGTAAAAATAGTACAGAAAAAAAAACAAACGCCTGAATCACTTGGCCAAGTGGGCTGAAATACACCATGTGTTACCCACCGCCATTGATAAGATAGGGGATTTTTGTTGATTTGTAACGCAGTGGAACAGGTGTTTCTGGAGCATTTTTATATTGCCAGTGGCAACGCACCAACTAGTCACGTCTAAGCGAGCTAAAGCGTTTGCTTCAAGCGTCAAACTCTTTTTTTGATTTTTCGTTTTGTTTTATTTGTGCAGATCAAAACACCTGTGCCTAATTTATTATCTTTCGCGACGCGTTACTTCTGTGGCCAGTCGGTGCAGTTCATTTCACGTATCCTGACACGGATTTATCCGCAGCACGCGTACACAAATGAAGTAAACTGGAAAGCTTATTTAGAGTGCTATTTTTCACGCCAAAATATATATATATATTTATATATTGTGTTCGAGTGATTGTTGAACTTCAGCTCACAGCGCTAATGAGCGTAATATTCATCAGCAACAATTGCAACGAGTGATTTGTGGGAAAGAAAGACAGTAAAAGTGCTCGCGACAACCTTCACCCGTTCACGATGGCCTCGATCGGCAAAAGTACAACTCACATTCGCATTGCAGTGTGACATTTGTGAGATCATAAGCCATGAAAAGTTTGTGCTTCTTTTCGGACACAATGGAAGTTGATGCTGGTTGGTTGGGTTTGCGCATCGACTGCAGCCAACATTAGTGCATGGCGTACTGCTTCAGTGAAGTGCCAATTGCAGTATGTGCCGCGTGCTGTTTGTGTCGATAATTAGCAGCTTAAATAACGATGATTATTAATCGCTGTATCGCTTATCTTGCACAACTTGCTGGGTTGGGGTGGTTGTTTTAAGGGAAGGTAGAAATGATTGCCATCCATTACCTCTGACAGACACCATCAAAGCAGTACCGTACGGCTGGAAACCAGGGTGGTTTTTAAGGGGGATGAAAGGGGTGATTCTATTTGTTAAGCATTAGACGCATGTGTACGTACTTCGATGCTACACACACTTTCTCGCCGTACCGGTTGCTTGAGATTGTTGCGAGAGAAAGAGAGTTTGGAAAGAGAGCATTTCAAAATCGGGGGGTTGAATACACTCTCTTCCTGCCAAGTGTGTATGTGCAAAACTTTCAAAGAGATTAACCCCCCTCCCCTATTAGAGAGGGTTGAAAGGGGTATTCTTTGAGTTAATACCAACGTAAAGCCACATTAGTGGACTATTAACTTAAAAGATAATTTTAAAATTAAAGTTTTTGGTCAAAAAGGTACACAAATGATTTCTTGTTCAACTTGATCGTGGTTCGTTAACCCAGTGAAAGCATTCCAACATTTAAGCACACAACTTTGTCAGAAAGTTGGAAAGATCAGTTCGCTCTCTTTTGCTTGCTCTCTGTAAATACGGACCAACTGCAACGCACACTACGATGAACGCGTCAAACCTTCCCCAAACTCAGGGGTACCGACCGACCGATCGTTATTCTTTTCGCGGCGTAAGACACGGACGTGGCCAATCTGCACAAAACCGCCAGAACCACGGTATTGCGGTAAGCAAATTACTGTTGGTAAATATTTACAACTCAAACAGCCACTTTACCACCCCTCCCTACCCACACCCGGCGAGAGGCAAGTAAGAAGAAGCGTATCCGTTTGCGCTGGCGCGAGCGCGCACACACGCAGAAAAAAAACCCCACCGGACAGACGGTGTTGAATCCGTCTAGCTCACGAACTCAACAGCACCACAAACTGTGCCATTTTTCTGTGCCTTTATTCACGCATTGATCGTCGCACTTGGTGGAGCGTTTCTCGTGTGATCATTTTCGCAGCTGGATCTCGGCAGGACTCGCGGGTTCCTTAGCATCCTCGTTGCTCCACGACACACGTAATGATTGTCCATCGGGTCGTGCATAAAGTGTCACGTGTGGCTGTGTATGTGTGCGTGTAAAAAACAAAAGTGGATCATTGTTTCACGGTACGATCGGATGGTGATCACTCGCTGTGTATTTACGTTTGACAAACAGCAGATCGTGCACATGCCTTCGCCTAGGGAGCTTTATAACATAACAGTGCCACAGTTGAAATAAGTTTGTCATTTTTTTTTGTTTGGTGTGGAATAATTTGTGCCTCGTACGTTTCGAAGTGAAGTTGTTGCTAAAACGGTGAGAAAGTTACATCCAGCGTGCTGTGTGCAGCCATCGCGCGGTGGTTAGTTTAATCGTTTTTCCTTTACGTTTGCCAACAAACAAGGCTGCATTTTTTATCAACCTTCACTAGCGAGGAAAGAAGCCGAAGGGGACGAAATGAAGAAATGGAAGCATCGCAAGTGACGCAATTGTGGCGAATTGCGAATAAACACACGCGCCGCTACTGTTTTAATATGTCGCGCAGCTTTGGATGAAATTGGAGTTGTGTTGTTTTCACATTCGTCGGTGGGTTTTGCCGTCGCGGTCTCCTGTAAATATGGTTCCAGTAGGGCGCTAAAACGCACACAAAAAAAAATGTGTTGATTTACTATTTTTTTGCAAAACCGAAACGTTTTTGAACATCACAACCGGTGTGTCAGCATCAAACATCACATCGGAATCGCAAAAAGACCAGGCCTTATTTTTAGCATTGCGTAGAGGCAATGCTGTTTATGAAGCAAAGAAAAGAAAAAGAAAGATAGGAAGAAAATACAAACATTAATATCATTTTCATGCGCAACGTGTTGGACGGACGGATGGCTACGTGGTGATTGGGGTGGAATACGTTAATGTGGAGCAGCATCCTACAACCATTAGCGGTGTTAGGCGGGCGGAAGGGGTGTATGCGAGTTTGCAGTTTCCACACACGCAAACATACACACATACTCCGTTAGTATTCGGTGTACAGAGAAAGTGGTTAAGAAATGAGCCCCAAACGGTACGTGGAGATGATGGAAAAATGAAGTAGCTGTGCCATTTTCATGTCGCTCGGGATGCTGCTCATGAATCGCTATTCCGGGTCACCCCTGGTCTTGGGTCGCAAGTGTGCATGGTTGAACGAACGGCTTCTTCAACGTGACAATTTTTTGTTTGCCTTGTTTTTTGCACGCTACCAAGCGGTTTGTCTTTGCAAACGAGTTGCCGTCTTTGGATGGCCAAGTCTTCTTGTGGCCAGCATTCTGAGCCGCAGTGTATCATATAGTCAGGTTTTTCTGGATGAATTATCTCCTGATTCACTTTAGATTGTTTTGCATGTGTTTCAACATTTGGTGGACGTGTTCAACACATCAAAACTTGCCTCAGACTTGTTCTAAAACATAAATGCGCAGATCTATGTATGTATGTCTGTACTTGAACTGACGTTGTTTTACTTAGGCGTAATAAAAATTATGCTAAACAATTATCAAAAGATTATTAAATAAGGTCTGTTAGACAAAAAACAAGTGACGATCAGTTTAGTTCCTCCTAATCCCTCATAATTTCTCATGTTATCCAAGCAAATCTAATATTCGTGTTAGACGACCTTGGTTGTGACCCGCGCTTAATAATGCATAAAGTAGCAGGACATCTTATTTTTACTACAAAGATCAAACTAGTGAGTCCAACGGGCAATGTCGTTTACTGACCAGATTATCATTAGCATGGTGCTGTAGATGGTAATTATAAAAGGCATTTAATCTCCATCCTTTAAATAAAGACAAATGATAAATGGGTATTCAATCATACCAACACAAGGCAGGGATTGAATCGTTGGAAAATCCAATGATACACGTTTGCACGAATCCATCCCCATTGTTCACTGCCTAGGGGTAATAGGGCCGGTGGAGCTATTGCTCCATGTCATATATGTATGTATAATTGTTGTAAATCCATTTAATTGCTAGACAACCGTTCGCCAAAGGCTTCTTGCTGGTAGTTGGCACAGGTTTTACCACCCCAATGTAAGCCAAACCAAACCGGATGCAGCAATCATCCGTATAAGCGTATGCTCGTGTGTGTGTGTGGCTGATTAGCGGCCATCATTGAGCGTGTATGGGTTTGCGTATGACAATTTTCTTGTGCGCGAAGGAAACAAACCAAACAAAAGCGGGGGGTGATAAAACGCGCGGAATGATTAAAACAAGCAATAGGCCCCAGCCGGCATATACAGCCGTTAAGTTCCACTCACTAACACCCTTGCGCCAGATGGTGTTGGTAGTACGCAACACGATCAGCTGACAAGCGACTTGACGTGTATCAGATCTGCCCAATTAGCGGACGACTAGCATCAGCAGCAACAGCAGCGTGCGTTATCAACTATCATCAAGCGTGGGGATGCCACGTTGGGTTGAGGAAAAAGTTTCATTGGTAAATATTTCCGGTACATATTTGGTACATAGAGAAATGTAAATTTAACATACTACGGATAT
Source organism: Anopheles culicifacies (assembly GCA_000473375.1). Taxonomy (NCBI): domain Eukaryota; kingdom Metazoa; phylum Arthropoda; class Insecta; order Diptera; family Culicidae; genus Anopheles; species Anopheles culicifacies. The sequence goes on along the minus strand of KI422560.1, from coordinate 49,990 downwards.
TGCAATGTTTACCACACTTTTGAACATTATTCACCAGTGATTCAACCGAATATGTGGTTTAATGTCGTTAGTACAAAAACATTATACTATTCATTTAACATAAATATCTTTCGTGAATCATCTCTATTTGCAAAACCCAACGTTCAAACTGTTTTTCTGCACTTTGGGTAAATATAAAACATGCGTTGGATGGATAAATATCAGAGCGCAAGAATTATTATCGTCACCAAGGTCCATTCCTCTCGGTTTGATGTGATGTGTAATTTATATCGCAACACCATATGTACGTCCGTTTGTAAATTACGCTAAATGACGTAGATCTGCGTCATTTGGTTAGACAGAATCGCGCACTTCGGTCCAAATTTAATGTCCCGGCTTGTGTTGAATTCTTTCGTGTAGCTTTAGTATGTCTGCTGCCTAATGCACGAGAGGAGGTTCCGTGATCTGGTGAAATGAAACGGTTTGCTGAACTGAACTGAATGTAACGAATAGCGAATGTGCCGCTAGAAAGGCGTAGTGTGGTTAAGTGTTACGTGTGTGTATATGTGTGTGGCGTTAAGAATCTGCGAACTGAAACATCCCAATGCCGGCGGCTGCGGCAATGGTTTCGATGTCGAGCGAACCGTCGTACTACGACGGACCGAAAAAAAGTTCCGGCAAGTTTCTGACCCACTTTGCGCGCCGTTTGCGCATCGGCAAAGGTTCGAAATCGAAGCCGTCCGCCGGCGTTAACGGACTCATTGAGATGGATTCGGAGGAGGATCGGCAGGGTGGCGAAACGGAGGAGATTGTGATACTGCGCTCTGCTGCCACACCGGATGATGCACTAACCGGCGGTAGTTCCGGTGCCGAATCGTCCACGATGGTGTTGGTGGTACCGGCCACGGCCGTTGTGACTGCGCCACCCTTCAAGCGAGGACACTCGTTCCGACAGAGCCTGAGCTATCTGCTCAAGCGCACCCGGCCGAAACTGACGGAACGATCCTGTACCAGCGATAGTGATGTGGTGCACGAGCTGGACGAAGATACGGCCAATGTGCGAACGTCCAAGCGGCCCGTGTTGGATGCGTTCCTGCCGGAGCAAATACCCGCCAAGCGACACAGCACCGGTGACATCTTCAACGAGGATCTGGACGCTAATATACGTGCCCAGGGGCTAGCTGTGCCCGGTGGACGACATCGGCGCGTGCATTCGGACACTACGGGCTACGGACTTACGGACAAAACCAAGGCTGGACAACCCAAGTGAGTGCTTCAATGCTTATCTTTCTACCGTGTGCTTCTTCCTCCCTATAACCAAGCTTTCGTGATCAACCTCAGACGTCCCCGGGACGCTGTCTATTTCGTTATGCCCTTCACCGGCAGGATTATAGTTATGGAATGACCTTTTTTTTGCATAATACCCTTTACAGCTGTTACTGGGAACAATTGTTACCGAGGAGCAATGTTTCACTTAAACCTACTTAGCGACTCTCGCCAGCGTTTATCAGTGATTTCACAAACGCGGGTAGAGAAACAAATGAAAGCCGGTCGTGTGGCCTTACTGCTCGTAACGCCCACCATTGGTGTCAATTGACGCAGTCTCCAGCTTACCATGTGGGTCCTTTCAATGGCGAATATGTGGCTCCGTTCCCTGACACATTCTAAGCACTCACTGCTCTACCCAGCACCGCCTTTATCGCTTTGACCTTTACCTTTACATCTCGTACGCCAGCGTCATCAATCTTGTACACTGCAAATGTAAACGAGGTTCTACACGTGGCGTGTGGCCGTTTTTATTGCAGAGTTCCGTATTCCTGTAGCAATGTTATTAGAGAACAGAGCAAGAAAAAGCTTTACTTATTCGATTACAGAACACTTTCATCATTACATTGTAACTTCACATCATTTAACCGATTTTTCCTATTCAATATTTATGTTGTACGTAGAAATCCTCTATACATTAGTTGTTGTTTGCATGTTTTTGTTATCTCACTGTGTTTTTTTTAATTAAGTAGTTTGTGTAGAAATGATAAATTATAGCAAAAAAAAAAAACTAATCCATAATTGAGGAGCAATTAATTTTATGGAACCTTTCCAGCTTTCACACAACGTGAAAGTAATACGCAAAATGAGATCAACACAACTGTGACACGTGCTAGGTGGTGGTACCGATTCTAACCAGGGAGTGCTTATAAAAATAGACTTCTAATGGATTAGGCCGAGGGAGAGTTATCGAGAGCATAAAGAGTATGCTTACGAGCGAACATACGAAAGGTTGAGTCGGTTGGGCGTAGTACATATGCCACACCTCAGCCTGGCCCGCAAAACATAATGGATGAATAATAATCAAAAGAACTTCGTTGCCCACTTTCCAGGTCAAGGTCAGTCGGTACGGTGGAGGTGATTGATATTGGATTTCTTGTTTGATCTTTCCATGGTTCTTTGCTGTACGTCCAGATTAGGGGGAGATGTGTTTTTTTTGTGACTGTCATTTCCTGTGCCTCGTACTATTTGAACGTGTTTAGTTCATTACCATGGGCACAACCTTTAACCTTTCGAATCTGGAGCAATAGTATTGCAACGGAGCAAATAGTTGAAGTTCATTTTTGTGCTCCAAACGAAGTAAACATGAATTATTTAATGCTTTTATAGGTTATGGATGAATAGGTTATGGAAGTACAGCAGATCCCCGCAGTATGTCACACTCGATTTACGCGATTTCGCAATACGCGATTGGAAATAATTGACAGTTCATAGAGTTTTTCGCTGTTGTTTCAATTTTGGCTCGTTAATTTTGCATTATTTTAGCTGAATTGAATGTTCAATATGCATTGTTAAAGGCTCAGCTTAAAACGAAATGCATTTCAATTGAAATAACTTGTACAAGTTTATTTTTAAACTCTTAAATGTGTATTATAAACGATACAGTCAAGGAAATTCGATATACGCGAAAATTCGAGATACGCGCGAGAGTTCGGTCCCAAACATTAGCGTACTACGGGGATTTGCTGTATATGACATTTTAGAACTTTCAAACGTAAGCCCGAGCCATCTCCTAGCCTATGCAGATATTGAAAACGATCAATCCGACAGCTCTATTACTTTCTACGGATGTATTCAGAGTTTAGATCGCAACTTTATCCTCCTGAACCGTCCTCCCCTGTAAACCAGTTCTGAAGCAACTCGTTCACTCTTTATTCCATTCCGGACAGGTGAATACGGCATCTGTATTCAACTCTCTTTTGCTCTTCTTTGTACATAACCGTTAAACCGAACGAACTATCGAAATGTCGGAAAGGGCAACGCGCACGTACGCACTTATATGTGTTACAGACGCGATTGTTCCGGCCATTCGCACTGGCTATCGGTTTTCCTTTCTTGGTTTTGGTTTCCACTTCAGTGCCTTGTTTGCTACCTTCCGCTTGTAACGTACACAGTGACCCATTGCATCCTACCAAAAAGTGATGATCGTTTCTGTTACTCGTTTCTTCCCAACCGTTACACCAGTAAGCGAAGACTTAACGGATTTTTCATACGCACAAGCGACACTGTACATTGGCATAAATCAATTTAAAAGTAGCAAAACAACCACAACTTTCAAGAGGAACAAAAAAATAAGTTACAAAAGATGAGATCGTCAGCGAAAACCGTCTCTGCGTGAAGTAACGTTGATAACGGTCGTAAATTATAACTTTAATCTCAGAGGAAACGTGGAGAGAGAAACATGTGCTTTGCAAAATGTAAAACGAAAAAAAGGAACAATCGTTCGGCACTGTACATCTGGAAATGAGGTCAAATGTATGGACAAGCCATTGTCCTGTCTGCGTATCTGCGTTGTATTCCTCCAATCAGAACTGAACGGATGGTCTGGTCAGACCGATCGCATTGTAGATCATAATAAAAGTAACACAAACTGGTTGTTCCGCTGAGGGGCAAAAAAAGCTAAATTTCTGGATGTTCACAAATATTGAGATAGCCTCTCATGGCCAATACAACGGTGTTTAAAAAAATCTACCCCAAAGCCACCATCATGTGAAATTCCAATTTCCGCCTTGCCGTTATACCGTTGATGATCGTTTTAACGATTCCTTTCTACCTGGTTTGGCAAAGTTTGTTTTGTTACAGCATGTTTGCTGCAACGAGCAACAAGTGTACGAACGTATTAAAGGTTGATTTCAAATGCACATTGGATGCGTTAAAAAAAACTAATAAATGCACAAATAACGTCACGTTTAATAGACAAATGGGAAGGCATTGAACTGACACAGCTACACGTGTTAATGGCATCATCATTAACAATGCAAAACGAATGCATTTTAAAGGCAGTAAATTAAAAAAAACTGAATTGACAATAATTTGCTCTCATTTTGCATACCCTAATGGCGTTTGTGTACGACCACGTCAATCGATCACAACACGATCGTCTTTCTTCGTTCCTCCCAATATTAAATGAAGGATTGTTTTGTCCTTAATATTGCTGTTGCTTTTTTCATCGTTTCGCGAATTTATTTATTCGCTACCGATCATACGCAACACAATCGACTGTGAGGGGTCGCACACAAATCCGTGTGTATTTGTGTGCAATCATTCATCCCGCTCGAAATAAAGCTTTTATTTCACACACCCAACAAGCGATGGAAAGTAGCGATGTAAACGGTGGAAAATCCACTTGGGCTGACTTCATTGATGTTGGTTTTTCCTCTTTTTTTTCACTCGCGGTGTTTCAGCGGGTCCCGCACAATAAATGGGGATGAAACCTGCGATGAGAGTGAGAATGTGTGTGGCAGAGACAATGGGGAAGCGCAGATAATGAGAGAAACAGGCAGAAGAATGCGCGAAAGCACACACGGGCCAGAACGGTACTACTACCATGGCCAGTTGTGCTGGGGCACGACATAACCGGCACACTACTACTATCGCCTACCTCCGTACTACTACATTGCCCATTGTCCATTGGGCACTAGCAGAGCACGCCGGAGAGATCGTGGAACGCCATTGTTAAGCGTACCGTCCGGCCGGTCGTTTGCATTCGCTTTCCGGTTCTCGTACGGATACGCACGTTACCGACCGATTCGTGTTGATTGGTTGATGTGTTCCGGAACCGGTTAAAGTCAGTGTTTAATTTGTGATTAGAGCAGTAACCACGAGCCACCTAATTTCGAATCTTACGGTTACTTCTGTGATATGATGGAAATAATGAAAATGAATAGTGACTTTTGACAAAAGAGTGTTACGATGATGTTGAGTGCAACAGCAGATGGGTTGTAAAAGCGAATGCATTGTGAAAAAATACACATTGTGATCAGTCCGTCAACATAAAGTGCCATATTTAACTTCTTAAAACGATGTGCATGAGGCAAATGTGCAGTGAAGAGTATCTTAAAATGAAATCCACCATCTTTTTTGGGGGGTGCAAATGCAAATCGGGCAAACAAATCAGTGCAAATGCAAATCAGTGAGGAGGAGTGTATGATGGGAGAAAGATGGTTAGATCGCTGATCCCAGGAATGCATTGTGCAATCGTGACATAACCCTCTATCGATGTATTATGGGAACTTCGATGAGCTTTTCCTACCCATTATCCATGATGCAGTTCACAGCAGGCACCGAAACTGAATGCTTTATTTCTGAGCCTCCTCTACTCTCTTGCCTCTTCCCGTTACCTGCATTTCAATATATTAAATTTAATTTTAAATCCCTTTTTTGCACTGACAAGCAACTGACACTTGCTTGGTCGAAATGGATAAAAAGCACCCACGTCCACAAAATTTGCACACGTGCAAATACACATCATGCGGCCTTGGTTGTGAGATTGCAAACACCAAACGAATCACTGAAGGAAGTGATGGCGCTGAACAGACGATGAGGAGGTTTCTGCTTCCTAACCAGTGCGATGATTGAACGGCACAGGGTTTGTTGTTTGTCTTTTTTCCGGGTGCCATCGATTTCATAATACGCCATGGTTGGATGGACGCCATGTTGCTGCAATGTGCAACCAATGTTTACGGAGGTTTGCACAAATGCGTTTGCCTATCGCTTAAGTTTTCACCCTGATACACATGGGGTGAAGGAACAGGGAAACTGAACGACAAGTGTCGATTGAAACACGTGTGGGGCGGTTGGGCGGTCGGTCATCGGCACCAAGTAGTCGCCAGCATGGCGTCAATACCACAATGATGACGATTAAATGTAAAGCAAAGAAAAAAAAGAAACTCAACACACGGAAAAGGACACATTTGTTGTGCTGTTCAACGCAAAATAGACCCCGCGCTTGCAAGCCCAAGGGGTCGATAATGGGAAGGAGGTTATCACAAAACCAGGCATCTTTAGTTCTGCCATTCCTTCCATGGTACGCATTGGTTGAGTATGAAGCTAGAAAGGAATAAAACTAGAAGCTCCTCTTATCCTAAACAGTTAGTGTGTTGCCAAGTTAAAGCATGGCGCTGATTACCACATGCCTTGTTGATATTGGGACAATTATTGAGAGGCTGTAAGAAGAGGAATTCCCTAGCTAGTTGAGTTTATTTCTCTCGACGGTCAGATCGTTCTAATGAAAAGATAACCTATTTATCTTAAATTACAAATCAAATGCAAGGTCGTGAACTAGAAAGTTCAATCTCTCAAGTAAAGTTGCAATGACAACGGTACGTTGGGTCTGTTTGGCTATCTTTGCCATTGCCACGACAGTAAGACCATTGTGCCGTCGTCCGCCCGACTGATAAGAAACGGAAATTGCTCTTGTTCTATTTCGCCCAACTGCAATCAAAAGTGTGGGCCAATGTGTACGCCTCTGCATGCAAACACGTCGATATAATGATACCAACGCAGGTGCAGGTCACAGGCGCTCGAGTTTCGGTCATAAAACACCTTGACACCTGGCGCTATTGTGCTTATCTTCATACCATCTGTTGACAATCGTTGCCGGAGATGATACCCCTTTCGCCGGGAAGTCGTTGTTCTTGCGCAAATCCGGCAGGGACGCTCGGCTTCCGTTGGGGTTTCTACCACACAAGGCGGTTCGGTTGTTTGACGAAGGATATGTAGACAATGTTTTGACAAGCATGACAGATAGTGGAGGTTGTTACGAAGTCTGTGTCAATAGCAGTATATTCTACCGCTACGTGTTGAATTATAATGTAGCCACGGGAGCGTTAGAACAACTTGTACTACTTTTTTTTTTGTTTGGAAGAGTTCATCCTTTCGCGGTTTCGATCCTGACAGTCAAAGAAAGCCGGAGCGGTTTGATGGAACAGGTTGGATGCTTAATTATTCAACGTAACCGTTTCATAATTCATGGTACCTGCCATTTCGGTGGCGTACAGCTCTGGCAAGGCGTGAGAACGGGTGCCTCTTGTCTAACCCGCACTAACAGGGTTAGAATAGTCGAGCTGCCTTGAGAATCATTGGAGTACATCGAAAACAAAAAAAAACCATGAGGAACGGTTAAACTCCGTTGGGACACCGTTTTGTACGACATTTTCGCCGTTTGACATAGGGATTGGTCGAAATAGCAAACATCAACAAGTAACAACAGCATACTGGGCCATTATGCCGGTATCGTGCTATCGGGACATTCAGAGCGTTGTTGGAGTGGAACGTGAGCAAATCGTAAATAGTCCGCATGTTTCGCTTCATTTGCCCGGTTCTAGGTTTCCGGCTAGGTGAGATGAACGAAAAGAGTGGCACCGAAACCGGATGATCGATCGTTAGTGTGTATTCAGTGGTATTTCGCTTATCGTCGATAGTGACCGTTGACGTGTTTTTCGGTGTAGGAAACGCGACAGCTAACCCACAAGAGGTGTCCAAGAAGCAAAAGCTAACGGACATACTGGGCCATGTAAAACGTTGGCTTGAATGGTGCCGTTGAGTGGTTAGTGAAAAACACACAAAAATAAGCTACAGTTGTGCCGGGCAGAAGGAAACCGTGTCGAGGTGGCTGTGGCTTGGTGCGTGCATGCTTGATCACAGCCGGGATCATGTTGTGCTTTGTGCAGGGTATCGCTAGCATGAATCACGGTGGCAATAGCAATAGCTCTTCGATGGTACGCAGCAGCAGTAAACTCGGTTCGTCCGAGGCATCGTCCACGTCATCGGCATCTTCTTCTTCGCCGGCTGCTAAACGTCTGTACAAAGCTCGCCGTATAATGCTACGCAAATCTAGGTACAGAGTTGACGTGGATTGTGAATTTGAAATATGAAAGCTTCCCCAAATATGAAACTCCCAAAATGTAACATATGTCAAATGCCTAATACACTTAACACATTAACCCATCGGGATATTGAGGATTTAGTGTACTTAGCACGTGACAGATATCCGTACTAGGCATGGTGCAAAAATAGTAACGCTTAGGAAGTTCGAATTTCGTCATCAAACGAAGATAATTAACGACTCTCACTCTCTGCCTGTGCCTGTGGTAATGTACGTGGTACAATGACACGATTGTGTTCCCCCCCATCTCTCCTGAATTTTGCGCTGGCTTCTGTGTCACCTATGACACACGGCTAGTGGCAGCTGTTTAGGACCGGCGTGTTCTAGTTTCACCAAATACACGTGGCATATCGGGTGCATGCAAAAGAACAGCATGGGTGGTTTATAATCCTATTACACTGCGTGTATTCGTCGATCCGACGTAGCAGCTCGTGCATGGAGCTATTTTTAAGAATATGTCCCACAACTTCGCCGCTGCGTAATGCTGGCGGTGTACCATCACTTGGTACGCTGGTCTATCGATTATACCTCCCTTACCTGTGTTGTGCCTAGCTTACCGGTAACGGCACACCATTCCGGACAGTTCATTGTCGCGTCCCGTTTAGCTAATGTCGGTCTAGGTTATACTTTGCGAAACCATCTTACGTTACGATGTGTGTTAATATGCGGAAAGGAAGAAGAGTTTCGCCACTCAAAAGTTATATATTCAATGGTAGCTCGCGTAGCAAATAGGTTCCCTCCTCGTCCCTGTTATGGAGAAGCTGTCACGCATGCAAATATTATCCTTTACCTGTAGTAATTAGTTGTGCCGTTTTACTTATGTATTCTAGTTGTACATTATACAATATTTACGTTTTACTCTTGTGTAAAGACCCATTAAAACTTTTGTTCGATACATTATGTACATTGACAAAGTTTTTTTTCTATTGCTTCTGTTTTTTTTTTACACAGATCTGCCAACAGTGTTGGGCTAGGGACGCGTCCACTACCACTATCGTCCACGATAGAACCTCTCAGCAGTGTGGAAACCCCCGGTGGACAACCGGAGGGTGCGGCCCACCTGAATGTACTCTCACGCAGTCCTAGTCATTCGACAGCGAAGAGCGATCCCAAGTAAGTAACGATTGCATACGTGCAGGGGCTAATTTTGTATCCAAGGCATGGGCAAACTGTGGGTCATCAAAAAAATGGGGGATGATTCAGTGTCGAAAATCTGCTAGCAACATATAATTCGGTTGATGGTTATCTAGTTGATTTAAGGCGTGAATCATTGATTGCGATAAAAGTCTGCTTTTGACATTAATCGATTCCAGTATGAGCAATGTCGTAAGGCATTGTATCAGAACCATAAACATAGCACCTTTTACGCATTGGCAAATGCTCAATAAAATTTAATTGAAACTGATATAACTATTCCACTATCAATGATAATATGCTCACCCAAAAGCACGGATAGAAAGTTTCCTTAACGCATAAATTTGCAACACAACGGGTAGTCTAGGCTCTGTAGGTGCTATCACCAAGCCTCGAACCGTTCGTTATCAGTCATTGTGTCGTGTATGTGCTTGAATAATACGCCAGGTGTTACCTGTGAGACACACCTTTTCTATCTCGTTTCATTATGTATGAACGCGCCGTGAAAAAAAACAGCAAACCCCTCTATCTCCCGTACAGGAAGAAAGGATTACGGACTGTATCACGGAAAGCAGCAACCGGAAAACATGCTTAGTGATTGGTTTGTTGCATTTTCCACATCCACGTGAGCAATAGCATGATAGCTTATCGCTATATTTTTCCTTTTACCATGCTACGATCCTACTAAGGCACGAGACCTGTACGTGACGGACCAGGTGCACTGTTTCTTACAAATTTCTGGCATTATTTAGCTTCAGATCTTCAAATGCTCCACAATACGATACGCAGGACGGTCGGTGGGATTGATTTTTTTTTGTTTATCACAAAATTAAGGCAGGTGATGCCACCAACGTAGCAAGTTACGTTGCACCGCCGCTAAGCCGGGTATGCCCATCTTAGGCGCGACCCATCATGTTATGCTTATCGAGCAGAAAGCAGAAGGTTGTGGCCGCCCCGTATCGCTAGCGAATGGAAATAAAATACTTCCGCACACTGCCAGTGGGTCAGTCGGGAATGGAAACGCAAGGAAAAGTGATGATTTAGCAAATATGATCCAATCGCAAATGATTTCTATTTTTCGTCGACTAATGGCCGAAAATAAAAGAAGGGGGTTTGGATAGGGATTTGGCTTTATTGCGCTTATCATCATCGTCTCGGCAGAAATGGTACCGACTTTCGATGGCAGCAAAAAAAAAAGAACAAACTTTGCTTCGATTATTGGTACAGGGTCCTAGAATAGACCCTACAACAACGTAGACCACACAACATATACACACACACACGCGTACCCGGTTTCCAGTTCCAGCACCGCAGAGAGGATGCGATAGTGGCATCGTAGTGATAAGATAATCCTTATCAGAGGGCAAGTGAGAGGGAAAGATGCGTACTGGCCTGGGCTTTTTTTGTGAATTGCGATAGGAATCGAACTTTCTTAGCAGACCAGCGTTTAAGCTGCAAGATGACAGTTCAGTTCTCAAGTGGCTTCGGGATCGGCTGGTGGCGCTGATCGATTTGGCTCAGCCGGTAAATCCAAACAATAGTACGGTTTCATTCAACTCGTGATCGACTGACGTAGGAAAGTGATCAGGCAATCCTATTTATACAGCCACTACCGGTTGTTTCGCCCGCAAACGTGCCCCGCGGCATTTGGGAAATAGTGATCGTTATTGTTTATAAACAGTGCAATCTGTCATTGTGCTGAGCGTGATCGTGTAAACGAGAGGCGTATGAGTGAGTGTGTTTGTTTGCTATTGTTTATCATAGCAGCAGTACGGGAGAAGACAAAAATGCTCTATGCGCATCGTGTGATCGTTTTCCGAAATTAAACATGCCCCGAAACAGATATACCCACCACCGACGAGAACAACACAATGGCCTTTATTTGTGTAGTTAGCCGTGCCCCACCACCAGCAGCACCGGCCGTGTGTTTGCGTGATATTTAAGGCCGGCAGTACAGTCACAATTCGATTGCCGAGTCGAGGGACTTAATTTACACCGAAGTGCGTACTCACCGTTGGGAGGAGTCACAAGAAGTGCATGTTGAACTATATTGCCGCCCGCATGAAAACGAATTGATGTTGACAAACCGACGAAACGAGGTCCAACGTGGTGAAGTTTCACCAGTTTTATCTTGTTCCTACGGTAAACGATGTGCGTTTGCGTATGTGCGACTTAGTGCTTTTTGGTTATCAGTGTAATAAGTTATACATGTTCTACTTGCACTAACAATCGCAATACTTTTCATCAAAGCTCAACAGCTCTGTGCACGCGCGCCTGTTTCATGTTTCACAAACGTCAAGACGAGATGAAACTTCTTTCCTACTCTGTTCCCGCGTTGCCTTCTTTGGTTTGGCGTGCCATGTTTGTTGATGTTGTTGCTCCCATTCTGAACCAATGACGGCCACTCGTTGAAGGCACACTTGTTGTTGATTGAAATCGCATCCAACCGATACACATACACACAAACACGGTTTGTTATGAAAGCATCCGATCAGACGGCGAGAAATTGACATTTCTTTCATATTGCGGTGAAGGAAAATTGAGTACGAGTTCCAGTCCGGAGTTAAGGTTTTGTTTTGTTATCGTAGTATCGAACGCAACCGGCACCACTCTGGAAATTAAACGTTTGTAGTGCGTGCATTTGTGTAGTTGATCGTTACGTTACGTGTGATGTTGATCGTGATCGTGCAATGCAATGCTAAAAACTGTAAACTGACATCGACTCGAGCGTTTTGATACGAATCAAAGGGCTCAGAAGTAAAGGAAGTCACAACCAAGCAGTGCAGAGCAAACAAAATATAGAAAGCAGAATTGTGTTCCAGTTGTACTTGGAAACGTTACCGGTGTAGAGGTTCTTAACATCCATTCAGGATGCCACTAACTCCAGCATATTCGACACCGAACATCGCTACCGCTGATGATTCGGACGTGTCGTGTGTTCGGTTGCGCAAGCATAGCGCACTCTATCGGTAGGTTGAAAGCTAAAATTAAGATTAATACATTTCCTGTGTGTAAAATTCGCCTTCAATATCTTCTTCTGATGTAAGATCTTGATCTTTACACATCCATGTATATTTTTAAGGTTTTGATTTTGGCAAAATATCAACAATTGTTTCCGGTGAAGTAGTAGTACGTTCGTCAAATGGGTTCCGTGCATTTGCTAAACACGCAGGGCCTTACAGTTCCTCTCTGCAGCACTTATCGTGCATAAGCTCAACTACTCTCGATACCAGGGAATCATCGGTGTCAGAATTCGTAAAAATTATTTGGTAATGCTTATGCGTGATCGCAAATTAAAGCTGACTGTTTTATTAACATTCGAAATAAAAAAAAACGAAGAGCATTTTCATTCATATCCGGATGTGATTAAAATCACGGTAACAATGAAACAATTATACCATTCGCAATTAAAGTCGGAACACCTAAAACGTTTGGAAGAAAACCAAATGCAATGGTTCGTTTGTTGTAACGTTATTTAATCAACAGAGGCCATCCTCGTCCGGCAATAAAAATGGTGCATAAACAATAGCTTTTTGACCGCGGGAGGGCAAGTTTGACCAATCAATCACCTGTAATGAATCACCAGGTAGAAGGAGACGCTGTATCACTTTCGTTGATCGGTACAGTCGCGCTTGGACGTTGTGATTGGATTATCGCCTTACTAAGTAGTAAATAAAACTCCTTAAACATTGTCAGTCCTTATAGAGCATACTGCACGCTTGTCTTCCTATTTTTGTGATTATTGCATCACCTAAATAAGATACTTTTTTTATAGGATGGTTAAATTCCACTTAATCATCGCAAAACGAAAAGTAAATCTTTACACCCATCTGTGATGACCGAGCTGTAAAGCTGTCGATTGCACCTCGATATTTTATCTCATTCGGGCGTCGAAACGATCCCATAATCGGCTTAACGATCATTGTAGAGCACATACAATGGTACGTATGGAGTAGAATGTAATGTTGCTTTTGCGTGAATTGTTCACTAATCAATCCAAATTCAAGAGAATGTGTGCTACATAGGTGCCGGTATGAATAGGTTACATTTTTTCTTCTCCAAATCCACCACTAGCAGCTTTATGGTAAATCAGTGGAAAAATAATCAATGAACCCTTGGTTAAATATATTACGCACATAAAAAGACATTTTAATAAACAAAATGAAAACATCAGGTGTTGTTTCGTGTGATTTCACACATAAAATAAGCTAAAAGTTGCGATTAGCACCAGGCACGCGATATCCGTAATGGTCGATTTTCCCGATTTGCTCACGTCACGCTGAACATTCGGCACACGGTTTATCAGTTAGTTTATATTTTTGTAGGAATGTTAATACCGCACTAATGCTGATAGTGTATCAGTGGATAAGTGAAGTTGCTTGGCTTGCAGATGAAGTTTTCGTTTCGTTGATAAGCGATTTAGAAGCTAAATGCTTTAAATGACTGTTGTATAATCGATTCAAGCAATTCGCAAAATGTTCCACTGGCGTAGTTTATGGATTATAAAATATTGCACATAAAATTAAAGCTGTTTAGCAGCTGCTCGACACAAACAATGAAATTATACTGAATTATGGGTATATAGCCTATAACAATTATTCATCGTACGAAGCGTCAAAAGTGGTCCAAACTGTTTGGTCCACCGGGATGTTATGTAGACAATGCGAAGGAAAACGGTTTGCTGGTTACTAGCTCCCAGCAGGAAACCGGCACCCTACAGCTACTAATCAGATGCAAATGGAATGTAAATTGAATTAGTACATCTTGTTGCATGTCGTATCTTGACACCTTCGCCGGTACACACACGTGGCACTATTGCCGTACCGTGAGTCTGGCAGCGAATAGAAACAGCTGTTCTTGATTGGCGTTACTGATGCAATGTGCATCCTTTCTCATCGTTTAAATAATGGATGGGTGGCGTCCCCGCATCGAATGCAACATTATTCGCTAGTTGATCTTGACCTTCATCGCGTGCAGTGTCGGAAGTCAATAAGGGCTTACGTATCTCGGGCTCACAGTACAAACCCAAGGTCGTTGGGGGAATGGTCGCTGGAGGAAGACGGGAATGTCTATTGCTGTTTCTAATTGTGCGCTTTGTGTTTTCTCCCCCCTTGTGGTCAGATCGCTCAAATCGCTGTCACCGTCGGCACGGTCGTCCACCATACGCAGCTCTAGTCCACATCCACTGAAATCGTTCAGCAGCACGCGGGACACCGTCGACAAGCCGGAAAAGCACCACAAGAAGAAGGAGGGTGGTATATCATGGGAGCAGAAAAAGTTTGCCCAACACTTTTCCCAGGTTCCGGACGAAGAGTTCGTGCTGGATTGTAAGTTAACCCAGCACACCAATATAATGATGCCCAAGAATCGATCCTAACTCCCTGTTGTTTGTTCTTGTTTCAGATTTTTCTTGCGCACTTGTTGGAGACATTCTGTTACAGGGTTATCTGTACATTACGCAGAACTACTTCGCCTTCTACTCGAACGTGTTTGGCTATGTGACAAAAGTAGGCATTTTGTAAACTCGTAAAAGAGCAGAATGAAGTAACACAACATGTCCGCTATGTGTCCCATTCCAGCTGCTCATCCCGACCGTTTCCGTGTTGGACATATCGCGCGAGAAGACGGCCTACATGTTCCCGAATGCGGTCGGTGTGAAGACGCGTGACGATCGGCACGTGTTCGGGAGCTTCCTGAGCCGCGAGGCCGCCTACTATCTGATGTGCAGCGTATGGGAAAGGGCAACAACACCACTGAGCGACTCGCTGGGAAGTATCCAGCATACCCGACTGGCACCGTTGCACGCGGAAGGCTCGGAAGGTTCGTTGGATGAGGACAGCAGTTGTTACGATGGTAACGAAAGTTCGTTCCACGGGAAGGACGAAATGCCCGATCTGCTCGATTCGGGTGATTCGCACGAGAAGCACTTGAATGTGACGGAAGGTGGCGGTACGAACCAATCGTCGGATGGTGAGTATCGTTTGCAAGAAACCTTTTTTCACACACACGCATACAGAGGCGCATTTTAATGGTTCAACTTGACTTCCCAGATTCCACCGTGCTGCAGAAGCAAAAGAAACTTAAAAAGGAACTGCTGCTCAAATCGCCCGCCATCGTAAAAAGTCCAGCCATTCTCAAGGTGGCAGTCGCAGCTGGCGCACTGGAGGGGTTGAAGGGCGACAAGGCTATTCCAATGCTGGCGGGTGGTTTGATAGGCGATGGTGTGGGTATTGGCGGTGGTACGATCGGTGGAAGTACTGCCCGTGGTGTTTATGGTGACGGCGCCGGCCGTAGCAAACTGTCACTTATAAAGCAAAAGCTCCGGCACATCCTTCCCTCCGATTTTGGTATTATACACATAGGATTAATATTGGCTGTCCTGCTGGCTCTGTTTTCCTGCTTCCTGGCCTACAAGATTCACGCTTTGCAGGCCCGTCTCGCTGCGCCACCCATTCGATTGGTAAGCCTTACTGTTGTGCGCATGCAAAACCCAGTCACTAACAAATGTACTCCGCTTTTTTTTCTAGGGTGACGACACAGACTTTTATCTGGATGTGCTCCGGTGGCAAAAGCGATTACACAGTAAGAGTAAAGAGGAAGCTCAGATTGTACTGAACTCAAACCTGGAGCAGATCATCAAGGTGCGCAAGAGCCTGGAAACACTCTCACTGTTAATCCAGGACTCGGCCACCGAAGGTAGCGGTGGTGTGGATGAACAGGGGCTACTGGGAGCAATGATTGCGGACGGTGCCAGCAGCGTACTGGAGGATAGTGGTAGCTTAAATCAACAGTACTTCCACGAGGACGCAACATAGCAAGCTTTATGAGTCAATCGTAGGCGAATACCGAATGCCGGAAGAATGGTTGCTGTACGCTTACACATAGAGCTAAGAAAAGTGGAGCTGATAGCATGAAAAATAGACAGAACGGATGGTGGAGAAAAGTTGCCGGCAACGAGGAAAACAGAAAAGACCGCATGTCTTTGGGAAATTGGGTTTTTTAGGGTTGAAATGCGTCACTGTGGGCGCATGTGTGATTTTGTACCTTTAGCAGAACGTGTTTCGTTGTTGATCTTTAATTTATTATTAATTTTTTGTGACGTTTAGTTTCATAACTAATTTAATAGCAACAAAATAGATGCAAGAGTGCACTAGACCTAAGGAAGGATAGTGTGCGGACGCGATGTTCACTCAGAGGATGCATTTAACGCTGCAAGTTTTGTGGCGACGAGCCACGGTATCTGCGAGTGATTTATATTTCTTTTAATAGTTAAAACCCGTAAAATTAGTGCGATGATGAAGATGCTGATGTGTGTCAAGTTTGGTCGTTGACCACCGACAGTAGTAGCTTTTTTATATACAATACACATTGCGGGTTGCGGGACAACACTCGACAGAACAGAAATGCCAAACAACCACCACCACCACCACCACCAACCGCCATCATGCTTTTCCGAGAGGACCCTTACTGAGGACTGTAGGAAGTTAGAATAGAATGATTTAGGCTGAACGTTTACCATCTGGCAGACAAACAAACAACAAAAACCTCCCCCAAGCGTGCGGAATACAACGTTCTCGTTTCGTTTGCTTTTGCTACACAGTTTTAAGATAAGAAAACCCGCCCGCCGCCTAATGGAACCGTTTTTGGGCCGCTAATGTATTTTTGTACGCAATATCGGCGCACATCGGCGTGCTTGACGGTTTCGCTTGCTTTACGTTCTTTCGTTTTTGGAACCATTTATCTCGATAGCAATTTGCTGAACAAAAAAACAACCGTGTGTGACGATTAGATTTACATACAAAAGCTAGAACAAACGTAAGTGTAGAACGTGTAGGTGAAAGTTTCACGAGACGTTTGCTCAAAAACTGAAGATAGCAACAGATGAGTAGCGTGTTTGGGATGTTAGCAAACCGTAACCGCTTGGCAAATGTTTTACTCCCGTTTTTGGCTCCATTGCGTTGTAAATAATGTTTCTGATCGACTATGTTATGAACTTCCTCCAACCATAAATTCGTCATCGATTGGTGCCATAGCGTATCGTTTGGATTTGCCCACCTGCTCAATTTGATGTACGAAATGAAGGGATGCACTTGGGTAGCGTGTGCAGAATTTTAAATTAATAACACTAGACAACAACACTTTCCCGTTTCTGTTTTGGAGGGAGTCTGCGACTCGCTCTCCCTTTTCCTCTGTGACACACGGGACGTTGTGGTATGATTGGTAACGTTTGCAAGTGCATCCGAGTATGAATGTGCAATCGAATTGCATCCCATTGTTGAGGACACTAATATCGCATAACTGCAGGACATGCAAGGGTTGGAAGCAGAGCTTCATATCAATTATCACAAAATAGTCACACGACACGGTGGGAACTCATCAGACAAGTACATGGCGCACAATAATATTTCGTTGGGAACAGGGTACAACAGGCCGCTCGGCTAGACGAGTCGTGTACGCGTGCTGTCAGCAAGGAACTGCGACAAAATAGGGCTAGGCCCGCTCTAGAATGATAGGAATGTAACGAAGGAAGTGAAGAGACTTAAGGCCTGGGAAGTGATCAATTACGCAAACGAAAAAAAAAATCGATGGGGTTAAGGAAGATGAACCGTACTAGAAACAAACGTCTGTGATATGTATGCAAAAGTACATGAAGGAATGAAAAAGGGGAAAACGAACGGAATGGAAGGAAGAGAGGGGCCACATCATCTCTGGAACGTAACAACAATGGCAGTGAAAACAATTAGGTTGGGGGGGTTTAGGAACGAACTCAAGCAATGTATTAGAACGAAAAGGGCGTAAATCACAGAACTAACAACCAATCGACAGGGCAATGAAACCGCCAACTGTTTTTGTTTTAATTACGAGGTTCTTAATTTGTTTAACTTTTTCAATACACCCTCCCCCCACACCCACACACACTTCTCGATTACAATCCCCACGCATGTTTCCTTTTTGAAGACTTTGTTGGATAGTGGTGTTAAGAGAGGGCGAAAGATAAGTAGTGGTGGTATTAGAGAACGTTCTTTTTGACTTATTTCAATTTTCTTTTTGTTGAGGGTATGTTACGATGTGTAGGATTTAAAAAACATACGAATGCAAATAAAACCGTATCTTGAACCTATGAAAAGCACTACTACTCCTGTTGCGGTGAGAAATGGAAAGAAATTTTCGATCTGCTGTTTTAACATCTGCTACTGTTGTCGTCAAAATAAGACGAGGGCAGCGCAAACTTCCGAAACATATAAATCAATCAAAACAGATCGCTTTTGATCCTAGTTTTGTGCCTAGTGTCAAAGAGTTGCGCATGAAAGGCATGTTTGACTTTATCATGAGCTAAAATCGAAGAAGAAACACTGATAATAGATATGTTTCCTAGTGCGTTGCGAAGGACATATGGATACAAAGCTTACTTCCAAATTGGAGAAACTGATCATCAACTTGTTCATCGAACAGTTATCCTCAATTAAAATGCGATGTCCAGATCACTCAATAAAAATAAAATAAACAAACTATCAATTATCATATGGCGATTTATGTTAAGAAATCTTCTACACTTAGAAGCACGTGGCATACGCCAACTAATTGATCTACGTTATTCAAAAGACTGTCTTTCGAATTGCATAATTTGCGTCAAGCGAGCCATAAAGATCGTTAATTATAAACTATCTGTTAGTGATAAGGTATTTTGCGGTATGGTTATTATTTAAGTCGATAGTTTATGAACAACTTTAGTCATACCGTTTATTGGTGTCCAATTATTTAGCATATGCAGGCTTGCGGTTGCATCAATGCAGCACGTTTACCACCAGCACGTGTGATGTATCGTTTGAACCCACATTTTCGTTCCCTTATGCTATGAAAAGCTCTTCCGATTACAACATTCCACATGGATAGATTGCTCTGGAAACAACATAAATAGTAAGAAGTAAATCCCATTCCCTGACGCAAAATCGCTTCCCTGGGACATCGTCGATTGAGCGCCCAGTTGCAACGCGGTGTGCTTATCATAACGAGCAGTAGTAGTAGCTCGGTTTGGAATATAATTACAAATGACGGTTCCACTTTCGCCAGCATTCAACTCTTTCGTTGTTGTCGCAGAGTTAGATAAGGGTTGAAAAAATAAGAAACATACGTACGTTTTTGTGTGTGTGTGTGCATCATCCAGTCTGCTGGGAGGCGTTCACCAAATAAAAGCAGAGGAGCGAACTCAGCAACACAGCATCCCGTCGCGGACGACTCACGAGTTTTCACCTACTTGGAGTACTTTTTTTTATCGCCAAGGGGGATTCATCAAATCTCACCCCTGCTTCACCAGGGTGACAAAAGACAATTTCACTCGCGGTCAGTTTCTCTTTGGACGCTCCGCGTGTGCATCGGTCACGAAAGGAAGAACACGTTTGGGAGTAAATTTCACTTTCGTTTGAATTCATTGCGCGACGATGACTGATCGTGTGTTGACGGTAGCGTGTTGTTTACTACCAGTGTTGCTGAACGTTGGTGTAGAATCTTCCGGAGTATCCAAGGACATTTACACACAAGACTGGGAACCTTCGTCAGCGGTGGAGCTCCGGGCTGTGCTACGTTGTAAGTTCACACAATAGGGAAGTGTGTTGTCCACCGACAGTTAAAAACTGACCTCACGAAGCACGGTTAAAACAGGTTTTGCACACTGGACAATGTGACACTTGTTTTCCGAATAACGTATCCACTAAACTCATACCGTTGTGTTTTGCATTCAACAGCCCTGGCCAGAACGAAAGAAAACGAAGGTATTCAAGCGGAGGGAAAACAGCTTCCCTCCTTCTCAGCGGCACCATTCGGTTCGGCCAATCCCTGCAAATGTCTGCACGGCATCTGTAGCTGCTGTTTGGGTAGGAGAACATCCCGAGACTATCATGGTGTCGTTTTAACTCTCTCTCTTCATTCTTCCTCTGCAGGTGTATTCAGTATGAACGGGTGCGCCAACCTAACCTACATACCGGAGGACTTTGCCTTTGAATTTCGAATGATTTTCAACAACCGCGTACTGACGAAGAATCGCATCAGCGGTAAAAACCCGAAACCAATATGCGTACATCCGCCGCGGTTTGACTTTATCGAAGTGTGTGCTAACTTCTACGATGTTTACTTCGTCGGACGCAATATGCATGTGTGCATGGAGATGAACGGTAACTTTGAGGGTTATGAGCTGTTTTCCAGGTAAAGCCATAGTTACGGGGAAATTTCCTTTGGTGCTTATGATTGTGCTTCGTTTTGTGCAGATCGTTCAATTGCCTGCGGATAGGCGATAAGGGTGTGAAAGTGATGAAACCAGGCGAAACAATTGGAGGATCCGTTAATCCATCGCTTGAGGCAGAGATCGACGCTGGCGATGACATCGAGGATTACGATGAGGCTGTCGTATGATCTGTTATTTGGTTTGAAGAATAAATTATTCTTAATGCATAATTTACCCGTTTTCTTGCCAAATTAGATTTAAAATCAATTCAAATTTAGCCGCCGAAAATTTATTTCTGTTGATGTGTACTTGCCAAACCCTGACGCTAATTGAGCCGCCAGAACTGTCACTGCGCAATTACAGCTGTGCAGGGTAAAGGTAAACAAACGCGCAAATAAACATCAGCACGCTACACACGCAATACCGGCGGTTTCTCGTTGTACATCGCATACAATGAGTGTCTTTTTAGGCAGTTTTAGGATACACGGCGAAAGAATATTGGCCACAAAAGGCTTACAGCTTTGTTCGGCCACATTTGGGAAACTTCACTACACCACCAAAGTTAAATGTGAGCTCGACTTGGCCACCGAGAAGGAAATTACAGAGCACGGATTAAAGCCGCGCAAACATCGTGGACGAATCAAGTGCAATAACACGGCAATAGTGCCGGAAATACATGATGCAATCATAAAGTGTGTTAAAGATTATCCCATGAAGAGTCTTATTGCCGATGGACAACGGTTAAATAATTGTGTTCGATCGCGTAATTGGTACCCAGTTGACACACCCTCCAACCGGGGCACGAACCGAACGAGTGATCGGATGCCTTCCAGTGCTCGTCGGCAGAGTTCAACTGTATTCGACATGCACGATGAGTACAGCTGTCTCACGCAGCTGATTGGACGCGCTGATGCTGAGTATGCCGTATTAAAACGCATCTTTACTGAAATCAACCAGCGTGATCCGGAACTGAAACCACGAAGCTTTCTTGACTTTGGGGCGGGCGTCGGAACCGGAACCTGGGCCGTGACGGACTTCTGGCGAGAACATCTGTTTGAGATTCTTTCGGTGGACAAATCGCGTCATATGAACGATCTGGCTGAGCTGGTGTTGCGTCAGGGCGATCCCAATAAAGCAACGATGGTGCGGAATGTATTCTACCGACAGTTTCTTCCGGCCAATCCGGAACGTAAATACGATATTGTGTTAAGCTCGTTTTCGCTCTTCGACCAAACGTCCCGTCGCCGGCTATACGAGCTGGTGGACCAGCTGTACAATACTTTCGACAAGTATTTGATCTTGGTCGAGCAAGGTTCGAACGCGGGCTTCCAGCTCTTGGAAGGTATTCGTAACCACATCCGTCGCAACTACGATACGAACGACAAACATCTATTTGCGCCGGTAAACGATCTGGAGAACCATTGAATTTTCGATCCATTTCGGTTGAATACTAATTTTCATTTAACTTACAGTGTCCCCACACGATGTCCTGTCCACGGATCATGAAAGATGACGGTACGCCATGCAACTTTGAGGCCACGTACACACGCAGTTTCCCATCGTCCGATGGGCATCAGTATGGCAGCATTCTTTACTCGTATCTGGTTTACCGTAAAGGTGCTCCGGACAGTGCTCACGAATTCCCGCGACTCGTACGTCCGACGGCTGTACGATCGAAGCATTGCGTCTGTCACGTCTGTTCCGCTGATGGCAAATTGCGTGATGTTGCCTTTACGACGGCGAAACATGGCCAGTAAGTGTTGAGAATGGTAACTTTGAAATTTGGTTTAATGTTTAATATTTTCCGTTTCCGCATCTTCGCAGAATTGTACACCGCTGCGCCAAGGCTAGTCGATGGGGTGATCTGCTCCCGATGCACATCCAGTGGCTGAATGATTCCGAAGACGAAAAATCAAGCGAGGAGACCTAAATAGCCCAGTTTAGGCATTAGATTTGTCAATAGGAGATAAATAAAACGGAGTCATTTATAGTTAAGAAGGTTCGCATTACGACTTGCAGTTTAAGCTAAAGGACTCTCAAACCCGTGGGAGTTACCAGTATTGTTTTCAACATATTACTCGCAATCTTCAAGATAAGTGGTAACTTATCAGGATTTAACAAAGCAGATATACTGAGCAGTCCTGTAGAGACTATCTGGACCTCCAGCTAGGACACTACTTGCACTCTGACTCTACCCCCAAAAATACGGTATTTCGGACAAAGGTAAAGGCATTCATGCTCGCCGTAAAGTTTTTGTGTAGATTGATTTGTTTGTTTATTATATCTTTCAAACAACTTGCGCGCATGTATTGATGTATGTGTGTACAGTTGTGTTAATCAGTTTCTAGTATTCTGTATTAACGCGCACTCCTACGCATTTGCGGCAGGTTGACACCGTTTACGCAAATGTATTCAAACTCCAGGTCTCGGTTCGTACGCACACATATCATAACTTAACTGGTATGTACTTATGCTGTGTTGTTTGCCGTTGTATTGAATAATAACACCATCTTTTATCTTACCTAATTATGACTTAAAAAGAAACGCTGTAGCAGATCTTCCTTCCTAGTAGTACGGTATCCGCCTCTTACACCTCGTTTGGAGCCATTGGCAGTCAGATACATCCGACACCAGAGACACAACAGCGGAATATAACCGCGCCAACCCTTCCAACTTTATTAACTTAACCACTGGAGCGAGAGACGCGAGACGTTGTACGTTACCGAGAGTGGACGCGGATCCAGTTCCCGTTCGTGTCTTTTCGTGTTAAAACCATTCTACACTTCCACTAATATGCGCACTAATTTGAGACCACCGCTCTACAGCATAACTAAACAGAGACAACCTAGGGAAGGAATCGTAAAACGGAATACTTATCCGATAACTGATAATCGAGATGATTTCTCTATAATGTACAAGCCTGCTTTGATTATCCTGTGATTCTACACTCGCAACCTGTTGCCGTGTAGACAACATGGTTTATCTTTGCTACGGTGTGTGCAGATTTTGTTTTCCTTCATACTTTAACTATCTTTACATACGTACCTAAAATGGTGATCCCCTTCCAAGTGAGATGGGTTACCGCGTCAGTTTTAACTAGCCCTACCATAACCCTACATTCCTAACGATACGGGGGGTGTGTATGTGCATTTGAATTAGATACGCGATACGGGAGAGAAATACAACGGACCAACCCGGGCCAGTTGACTAATGAAGGTGTGTGCGCACGCACGCATTTGTGAAATAAAGATATGGAGCTTAACAGGTAGGTGTAGATACATACGCAATAACCAAATATAGTGGAGGTTATACTATCACCTCGCATCACAACATTACGCAAACACATTAACATTAAAACCCACCGCGTGCATACATATGATGGCAAACAATTTCTTTTCGAATGACGATGTTTGTTATGAAGATCTTTAAGGCGTAATATGCATGATGCATGGGCGTTCCTGTCCGATTCCCCAAACACCTTCGGGTTCTACTTTGCACAGCCTCAAAAGCGGAACTTTTGCTTGTGTGTATGTACGACGTTTGTTAGTGTTACCACGTTTCCTTGTTCTATGATGGCCTTGCGATATAATTCCCTTACTAGCGCCTCATGGGAGGTAGATAGGCCGAATAGGATGAATACATCGAGTTTTGTTGTGCCCGTTGAATCGCGCTTGGATCTTGATACTGTGACTGCATGTTCATCACGCCCATCTGCACCGGTCCGAGCTGGGCCGAATTTTGGATGAAACCAGCGGCTGGATTGCCAATGTATCCACCAGTGCCCGGTGACTGACCGGCCGTCGTCATCCGGTACCCGTTCAGCGTACCATACGGTGACATCAGGTTGGTGCTGATAGCTACATTCGGGCTGACGCTGCTGGAACGGTTGGCCGCCGCTGCCATATGCTGTATTTGGGCAGACGAAGCGGCGGCAACATTGCGCCGGGCAGCACCAGCAACGGCGGCCGCTGCAGCTGCATTTTGTGCGATCGTCGGCATGTTCATGTTGCCAGCGTAGTATTTGTGATAGTTGATCGTCGACATCTGTGCCGAATGGATCGAAACGGGCGGGGTGGATATGTTACGAACGACATTTTGAGCCGCCACCATATGTCCTCCGGCACCGGAACCACCACCGGCCGATGGATTGGAATTGGCTCCGGTCGCTCCACTTCCACCCGGTGGTCCACCGTGAGGATGGGGTGCGTGATGTGCTGATGGCGGTGGTGTAACGGGTGAGTTACAAATGTCCACGTTTGTCGTTAGCTGCTGTAGCTTTGAGAGGCAAGATATTTGTGGTCCTTGCTGCTGAAGCTGCTGACCAGAACCACCGGGTGGACCGCCTTGACAGGACTGTGGTTCAAGCTGTGGAGTCGGCGTTGGTGTCGGTGTTGGAGCTGGTGTAGGTGCCTGCGGGATCGGTGTGTGCGAGCCTGGATGGGAGACGCCACCTGACTGTTGTTGTTGCTGCACGTAAAAGTTGTTGGCCGACGATACGGCACACGATGAAACGGGTGAGGCTCCAAGACGTTGGTGCGGACTATGCAGACTGGCCGGGGTGTGGTTGTTGGACATTCGGTGCTGGATCACACTGCCATACGATGTCGGTGACTGCGGATAAGGGGGAGCTTGACCGGGTAGTGCCAGCTGAGCTCCTAGGTAACCGCTACTGGCCGCGGCTTGATGCATGTTCTGACCGTGTGTTTGATGGTTTAGCGACTGTCCTGTGATGGATCCGTACGTTTGGTGCATCTGCTGCTGGAGTGCTAACTGTTGCTGGTGTTGTTGTTGCTGATTCAATGAAGCAGCCTGCATTGCGGCCTGTTGCTGCTGCTGATGCTGCTGCTGTTGCTGTTGATGATGGCCGGGACTGACGATCGGTTGAATCACATTACTAACCACCGGTGGTGTAGTTCGGCTTTGATGACGTGCCTGTTGTGCACCCGGTGTTGGCGTGTTGCGACTCACTTTCGGTGTGGACGCTCGCTGTGACCGCCCCGTACCACTATTACCCCCATGTGCTATCTGCTGTTGCTGACCGAGATGTTGTTGCGAAGGATGCTGCTTGCCTCGACTGCTGCCCCCATTACCAGAGCCACCTCCACTAGCGCTGCCACCACTACCACCGCTATTGTTCGCTATTATTGTCATCTGCTGTGGACTTGTCTCCGGCACATGCGTATGCATTGCCATGTGCATTTGGGACTGATGCTGCTGCTGCTGTTGCAACTGTTGCTGCTGATGTACGGAACAGTCCGAATATGGTCCTCCGATTGTGCCACCATGCTGCGAAACAACGCTCGGTGGCCGGATGGCATCGGCCGAGTTCTGGGACGTGACGTCACTCGCTATGCTGGCCGGTGATTCTAAGCCCAGCTGGCTCACATCTATGTCGCATTGACCGTACTGATGCAAACTTTGCACCGAGTTCGACGTCGTTGATTCGGGCGTGTACACACCGATGGAATGTTCTCCACCCGTACCCGGTGTACTCTGTTGCTTCATGTCCGCTTGCGCACCTGTTGTACCATCGCCATGCAGATCTGTTTCACCAGGAAAACCACCCGCCTTTTGTCCCGCGGCATTTCCCATCATGTGCATCGTCTGCTGCTGTACTGATGCATGACAAGATGCGGCCGGATCGGTTACTGTAGGTGAGGATTTTGCTGCCCCGGCTACCATGCACGACGAATCGTTCAGCTTGTTGCTGGTGTCATTTTTGCCCTTCTGGATCGATTTGTGTTGCTGCTGAGTGTGTTGTTGCTGTGAATGTTGTTGCTGTTGGTGTTGGTGTTGCTGATGATGTTGTTGCTGATGTTGATGATGCTGATGTTGCTGTTGTTGATGTTGTTGTTGCTGCTGCTGTTGCTGCTGCTGCTGTTGTTGCTGCTGTTGGTGGTGGTGCTGTGCAAGCTGATGCGGATGCTGTACTATCTGAGCAGAGGACAAATGATGATATTGATTTGCTTTCGCACATAACAATCCTGTGTCGTACGATGATGGACACAGTTGCTGCTGTTGTTGTTGCTGATGTTGCTGCTGTTGTTGCTGCTGCTGCGAGGAATGTTGCGAAAGATGGTGAACGTCCGGAGTGTTGTTACTCTTGAATTTACTAACCTCATCGGTTGCAGACGCATTCGAGGTGGATTTAGACGAGGATTTCACATGTTTAGTTCCACCAGAGGATGATGATGATGTAGAAGATTGTTCAATCGTACTGCCACCGCCGGAATTGGCGCCTTTGCGGTCCGACTTTACGTTATTCCGTTCCTTGGGTTGGTAGGCAGGCGTTGATGATGCTGGTGGTACTTGTTGATACTGTTGCTCCTGATGCGGGAACGAAGAGTACAGATTGGAGGGAAAGCTTCCGTACGCCATGCTGGTAGCTAAATCGAGATGAAACTTGTTCGGCGACTTTTGGTTGCTCGTGTCCAGATGCGTAAGATTGTAACTCTGATAGTACGGATCTAGCTGCCAGTACTGCGAAGGTGCATAACTCGGTAGCTGATTGATACCGGTGAACTGTGACGACATCTTGTTCAGGTCGATAGTTGTTTTCGGGTCATGCATCGAGTGTTTGGACGGATGTTTGTCCGTTCGACATGAAGATGCATTGTTGATCCCCATCAGTGTGCTGTTACTGCCACTCGCCGGTCCCATCCCAGGACCGGCGGCAGACATCATCATGCTTCCGCTGTGCACATTCCCTGTCACACCTACGGACGGTGCCGAGCTGACAGGTATGTTGTTCGCTATACCAGTAGTTCCGATACCACCCGGTCCTTGCATAGAAGATCCAGCAACTACTGCTCCGTCCATCAGCAAAGGCGACATGTTGGTCGATGATTTCGAGCTCATATGATACTGTTGCTGTGCCGATTGTTGCTGCTGATGATGCTGCTGTTGATGCGGATGTTGATGCAGATTCTGCTGATGTTGAGACGTATGCTGCTGCGAGTGTTGCTGTGTGTGTTGTTGCTGATGTTGTTGCGACTGTTGTTGATGAAGTTGATGACTGTCCGCCTGTACCACTTTGCAGTGATTGTTGACTGGTGCGTTGGTGTTACTGCTTGAGCTCTGATTGTTACTACTACCGTATGAAGTAGCTGTATTATGCTTCATGGCTTCTTTGCGTGCACTTGCTTCTGACCGCTTGGATGCGGCAGTTACTGTTGCTACCGAAGTTAACGCAGTGCTGGAGGACGATGAGAGATGCTCACCCTTCGTGCCACTTGTTCCAGAGGAAGAACTGGTCGAAGATGTAGAACCGGAACGCTTTCCAACCTGCGGCTGTTCGCTTGCAGATGACGACGATGAGTTACTACGACTTGTTTTACCTCCACTCTGACCAGCAGATTCTTCTGGTATGCTTATCGGAGCAGTTACGATATTGGTGTTGCTAGCAGAAGAGCTACTTCCTCCAGCAGTATATTTATCTTTTGCTCGTTTCGATTCAACCTTTGGCTCAGTTCCATATCCTACTACCGCGTTTGAATCGATCATATTTCGCTTTACTCCTTCCGCCAATGGTTGATGTTGCTGTTGTGATCCAGCAGCACTGGTTACAACAGCCGTTGCACCGGAAGTTACTGTACCCACGACGGAACCGTCGGTGGAACCCTTGTCCGCACTGCTACAGTGCGAGGATACCATTTTAAACGATTCGTTTTTTACACTCTTCGAAGATGTCGTGGATACGGGTGATACCGTTGAAGATGATGCCGCAGTGCTGGTTTTTGTGGGAGATTTTTCCTTCTTAATGTCAACACCAGGAACACCAGCCATGTCAGAGATCGTTGTAGCCAAAGAAACAGCTACATTTGTACTGCCGCTCATTCCGGTTTGGGTTACGCTAGTTAACTTCACATTGGTCACCTCATCGGTCTGTTTGATTACAGACTGGTCGGATTTTTCGTTCGTGATTGCCAATGGTTTCGTTGCTTGCTGCTGAGATGCGTCGGATGAACAGCTGTCCATTGTTTTCATGAACTTTTTCTTGTGCATCGCCATCTCATGGACTGTTGGTGCTGTAGTGCTGCTCATGCTACTATTCCCAGCCGGTACGATTGCCGAGGTTTGTTGGACTATTCCAGAGTCATTACCACCATCAGGAGCTTCTTTGGCATTGCTCTCCTTGCCAGTAGCAGACACGCTGCTGGTATCTTCCCTTGTCCTGATGACTTCGGTTGCCAAAGTAGCGTCTGTCGCAGGTTCTTCCTTCGCTTTAGATTCACCCGAGCTCGAGATACTATCCACTATTACTTTCGGCCGGTTGCGAAGTGATTCCGGGTGATGTTGCTGCTGGTGGTTGTGATGGTGTTTATCGTAATTTTCGTTTATCTTCAGCACACTGGCCGTATTGTTGGCGTTGTTTGAGGCACGATCTAAGGATGATCGATTTGTACTGTTGTCTGCATCGATTGTAACCTTTTGCTTGGGAGAGCACTGAGTACTATTCGACTGACTATCAACTATCGTTGACGTGCCCGTCCCAATGGTTTTCTTCTCAGGCGTAATGCACGGTCCAGAAGCACTGCTACCATGTCCTAGGCTGCCAGTTATATTCAATGATTCAACGGTGTCCGAAACACTCGTCTGCACCTGCGACTGTTCATTCGCTGTGAGACAGTTTTTTGATTCGGTTATCACAGAGATTTTCTCGTTAATCTCCACCCCATTCACGAGTGGCGCTTCGCTTATAACGCTACTGCTCTGTGACGGTACTTTCGATGCATCGTTTTTCCCCGCCTCGAATGTTTTCGAGCTGGTTCGTGCGTAAGACTCTTTATTTGTCACTGACCGAACGGTATCCCTTTTCTCCGGCGTAACAGGTACGGAAGAAGGTGCTTGCAGAATTACTCCTTCCTTTTGTTCGGGCTTGCTGGTGACATTTTCCATTCCGGGCTCTGCAGTACCCGTTGATAATCCGGTCGGTCTACTAATAACGGAGCTAGTTTCTGTCGATAAACGGTTTGTTTGTGAGCTGGATTCTTCCTTCACTTTGGAACCTGAGGCAGCTCCTTCATTCCGTTTGTCAGATGTTTGGGTCGGATTGGTTGTACTTTTACCAGTACCTGTACTTTCAGTTGATTTTATCAAAGCTGCAGCAGTTTCCTCGTTGTTGTCATTGTTGCATGGTTTCGTTGGCGACGACGACTCAGACGTGTCTGCAACTACCCTATTATGAGCACTATCCGTGTTTTCTTCCTTCACACGTCGTTCGCTTATTGTCCTGCTCTTTGAACCATCGTTTTTCTGACCCTTTCCGTTCGGGCTGACAGAAGGATCGCGTACGGCACGTGGTGACTCTTTGAGCGGCACTGTGCTCGTACCATTGTTTACGGCTGTAGTAACAGGAGGTGTGGTTTTGGTTGGCGATTTCTTCGAAATCGATGCCGTCATGGTTGCTGGTGCACTGCGAGTTTCCTCCTCCATTTCATCATCTGCTTCACCCGAGGAGTAATCCTCACTTGCATCCGCCACAGGAACAATCGCCTTCTTTCCCTGTCGTTTCTTATGACGCCCTGCGCTTGTTGTGGGAGAAGTTTTATGGCGTAACTTATTACTACTCGAACTGATGGCGTTTGTGCTTGCTGCAGGTGGTTCCTTCTTCGTAGGAGAAACCGTTGCCGAACACGCAATAGACGATGAGGACGATGAGGAAGGTAACGCATACGGAGCTGCTTCAGAAACTGTGTGTGTTTGCTTTTGCCTCACCGTTCCTGCCGATGAAGAGCTTCGAAACGGTTTCGTTTTCTCTTCAACATGTTTCGTTTCGCTTTGATCTTCGCTTTCATTTGTGTTGGCCGGACTGTTGGCTAAACGTTTAGAGTTTCGCATTCCGGTACCGCCTGTCCGTTTGGTATGACCAACGACTACCGGAGACGCGGATTGTTCAGCTTCGTCGTTCAGCGTATCTCTAGCACTCGGATCTCTACTGTTGCGGCCAAACAACCCGCCATTTATCGTGTCTCCTTCTCGAGGCGATTGTTTGATCGGCTTTGTTCTGGGTTCATTCATCGGTCGCGTTCGTTCCGCTTCAACTTCCTGCTCGGAATCGGATAGCCTCATATTAAGACGCTTCCTTCGAAGACCACCAGCCCTACCCGTAATGGGCGAAGCGTCTTTCACCAAATTGCTGTAAGCGGGGAGCGTTTTGTCCTCTCCAGTCTCTTCGGAATCTAACCTTCTTCGCTTGCGAAGTCGTTCAAACGTGTTTACATTTCCAACTTTATTAGCTTCCTTCTCCTGAATCACTCGACTTCTTTTCCGTCCACCGGAGCCGGTAGCAATGTTACGTGACGTAAGCGCAGCAACCACCATTTCATCCTCATCCGTATTTTCTTCCACTTTCAGTGATTGGGATTTGTTACGAGTACCGCTAGCGAGTGCGTCACAATGCGCACGTGTACTATTGCTTTCCGATGTCGGCGGTGACAAATCTCTTCCACGCTTTTTTCTTCTGACAGATTCCCCCTTTCGGTGTGACTGTTGCGTAGATACATTATCACCTCGTAAATTAACATTTCGTGATGTTTTGTTTTGCTCCTTCTCCTGATCAGATTCTTCTTCCGGTTTTGGAGTAATCGGGCTCGTTCGGGTCGCATCAGGCTCAATATCAGCGGCCGTTTCGATCACATCCATTGGAATGTTACTGCTATCAAGCTCCGAAAATGATGCAGTGCTCGATAGAAACAGTGGCGTCCATCGAAGGCATTCCTTTTCGATGGCAAGGCGCGCCCGGGAACGTACCATGCGCTCGTGCTGCTTATCAACCAACCGCCAGTCGATGCAAATGAGCGGCTGGTACACTTTGAAGCCACCACCGCGATCGATCTTGCGATACTTGATGAAGGATAATAACTGCAGTGCAAGCACAATATCTGGTATGACCATGCCAGTTTCCTGAGAGATCTGCTGTATCGAGAAGGGTACACGCGATCGATCACCGTCTGCTTCCTCCGTACGACGCCGGTATTCATGCAGATAGTTCAGGACGGTCGATTTCCAGTACGCATAGTACGACACTCGACCAAGATCGGACAGCGGTTTTTCTGGCGTGCCCGGTTGGCCTTCCTCTCGGCTGAGCAGGTAGCTGAAATCGATCAGAAACCGTCCATAACCTTGTCGCTGGTACTGCGGCATCGTCATAATGCACGAAACGTTGTATTTTTGCTGACAGTGCTTTTCCTTCGAGAAATACCCCACCAAGTGGTAACCCTTGCGATCGTAGCGCGTCAACACATAAAATAGAAACGGTTCCACGTCGTAGTACAGTGTTTTGTGGTCAAGGAACAGTTTAGCCAACAGGCACAGATTTTGACAGTAGATTTTGTTCGCATTTCCATCCACCTCGAACACGGACACACCATCGTGGCGATAGATTTCCGTGCCGGGCGGATTGCGCCAAGAACATTTGTCCTGATGTCTTTGCAGAACCGCCTTGCTCTTGGTGTATTTCAGGCAGAACTCACACAGAAACAGCTTCGGTAGCCTGTTGAAAGAGAGAGAATGAATGGTCGCAATTGTTTAAATAAATTCAATTTAATTGCATCATTTTCAAAAGCTTACCTGGCATATTCCTGCGGGAAGGGGCTTGAATACCACGTTTCAATTTCGTACTTCCCGAACTCTATCGCTGCCGGACAACGATCCTGCGCTGCCATCAGTTTCGATGGGGATTGCTGGAGAATACTGTTAGAGGTCTGATGATTAGGACGATCGGGTGAGAAATGTCGACCACGTTCACTGTTGTTATTGTTATATTTGCTACTTGTCTTCGATACCCCGACGACAATCTTTGTCGATTGCTCCCGAACATACTTGTACAGTTCGGCGTCCTGCTGTGTCACACCTTCTGGGAGGGTTTGTTTTTCTATGATAGAAACATAGTATTTGAAAAAAGAAATCACACAACACGATTTTTCCCACGACCGTTACTTACCTATAGCATCTTCATTGGTTGAATCGTATGGGTTTTTGTAAGGTACTGGTAGACTGATAACTTCTGTACTCCCTTTTGGATCTTTATCGCCAGTTAGTAATCTGTTTGAAGAAAATAACATGCTTTAATAAAAATACTAATCTCCCAAAATTACCGATTTATTATCGCACCTTTTTCGCTTCTTTTCACCCGCAACTGGTCGCATTATACTGGACTTTCTATCACTGTCCCTAGATTGATTTAAACACTCAGAACACCTATAAAGGGTAAACACATCGAGACAAATATTAAAACAAAAATTCGCCATCGTATTTAAAACAACACTTACCTCCACGCTGTTTTGCATTTTTTCATCTCCGATAGTGGCGGATTGAGACAGGACAAGTGAAAATGTTTCTTACAGCTCCAACAGTCCAACAAACAAACGCCTTTCACACTGTCCTCGTCATCATCCTGATTTGCACAGGCATCGCACACTTTGCACTCTTCACAGTGCCAAATGTTGCCCTTTTCCAGCAAGCGCGACAGCGTCACCGTTCTGCTGCTATGTCCACTTCCGGTTGCACAGCTGTCGTGCAGCCCTGCTCCACAACTGCTACAGCTGGTAAATGGTTCACACTCTTCGTCGGACGCATTACCATCCGCCTCCTGGCAAACGACACAAATGCTACCGTCGATGGAGCGCTAAAAAAGTGAAAGAAGAAAAAAAGTCCATTAAACCGATGCCGTGTGTTGCTGGTGAGTATGGTTGAGACGTAGCACTTACATCTAAATGCTTGCTGCCACGCTTTTTGGGCGAGGTTGACTTTCGTTTGGTGATGGGTTTAAATACTGGACCCGGTTTGTACAGCCGGCCTTCTTGCATTATCGTGTCCTCGCCAAGTGCGAACCGGATTGCGTTGCGGATGACACTCTTGTAGTCGGTGTCGGGTGCAATGTGTAGATTGTTCGTCTGCTGGACATAATTTTCGATCGATTTCTGAGACGACCCATCGAACTCGCCCAGATCACGGACTGCTTTCGCTACCAGCCGGGACAAATTGCTGTCGTTCGTAACATTGATGACTCGCCGATGTGTAGAGGTGGGTGCTTTGTACGAATGCAAACCCTTGTTGTACACTTTCAGTACCGAACCAGCCTCGACTGCTTCCTCCAGCTTTTCCGCAACTATGTCCTCGTGGAACTTGTGATGACTGCCGATAGCCTGGCAAATGCGCTGGATGCTGGGCCTTTGCTTCTGGAACCGAATGCGCCTTATCGCCTCCAGGATCCATTCCTTCCACACTTGCGGACTCACGTCATTTGGATTCTCACGCATTTTTTTCGTTTGTTTTTAACTGCACACGGAACGTTGGGAAAATGAGCGAGGATAATAGAAACAAAAAAAAACTTTAACAATTTGCGCCAAACCAACGCCAGCAAAGCAGGTGCATCTATAGAATTAATGAATCATTGTAAACATTGCCCGTAAGAACGTATACGCACGGACTGACACACGCTCACTCACATATACTCGTACACATTCGTTCACTGCAATGGCACACGCAACCACACACACACACTCACGCAGACACAATATTCACACCTTTGACGAAAGTATTTCCCGAAGTTAAAACGTAAAAATATAATGTTTAGCAAAAAAAAAAGCAAAAGGGAAGCGCTAACCCTATACCGGCGGCACCAGACGGGAAGTGTAAAGAATCACCAACACTAACAATCCGTCGCTCAAAAACCCGTCTTCGCTGATCGGTCGTCTCACTGTACACACGCGAATTTCTGCCTTTGCCATCGCAAAAACGCGCACGGCCAATTACTGCCGCTCGCAAAAATAGATTCTCACCGTGGACGGGCAGGATGACGATGATGATTATTACCGATGGCACAGCAGCACTAGGGGCAGCATAAACACGTATTAACCGTGACCACCGATCTCCTCTCGCACGGTTAGTATGCTAATCCTGCTGCCGATCGGACACACACTTTCCGGAATTTGCAGCACCGCGCGGCGGCCATTTTGATTGTCTTTTTTCTAAAAACAAATTGTTTTAATTGCACACTTCACCGTGTCCGGTGTCGCACTGGTTCCGACTGTGACGAAATTTGCGAACATAATTCGGAACATAACACACTAACCTTTTCCAGCCTAAACGCTATCGCACGGGAGCGTATGCGTGTGCGTGTGCGTAATGCCACAAACCGAACAACAGCAGCAAGAGCAAAGCCAACACCAGCCACTGCTCTCTTCTGGTGTATTTACAGGCTTGGGCTAGAGACGCAGCGGAAGCGCTTGTGTGCAAGTGTTCCGCTCCGGTCCCTTCGCTCGGTTCCTTGCCAAATATACTTTGCGCGTACAAGATTAGCCACTAATCTGCACACTCCAAACAGAACGCATCCAGAAGAAACGGCGTTTGCGTTGTCACATCACTTGGTAACCGGGTCAGGGGTGCACTCTTGAATATTTATATACATGTTCATCACTTTCTCGCGCCCATTCTGGATGGCTTTTTTTCGATCGCACGAGGGAGAGGGAAGAAGGTGCGAAAGGATTCCGACGGATTTTGATGCGAAAAAACTGACCAGATGACGCGGTTCGATTTCCGTTTCCGACGGCCAGCAGCGTTGCGTTCCCTTTTCTTCTCAGTTCACTAGCGCGCGATGCGTCACTGCTTCTACCCGCTTGGGGCAACTTTCAAAATCCTTGATAAAATGGCCAATTTCTTCTCTCATTTGCACAAAGTAAAATGAAAATAGGGTGCGTGCAGCATACTCTGACTTCGACGAACTTCAGCTGCCAGGCTGGTCGGTTTACATGCGCTGGTTGAAAGTTCGGCGGCTGGTTTGCTGCTGCTGCGACAATTGGTTGGGAAGGATAAATTTAAACCCATTGCGCTTGTTGTCTTTTGTTTGTATGCTTTGTTTTGAAGTCAGTTTGCAGCATTTATGTTTTGGTTTATTCACTTTCATACAATAAAGTACATTAAAAGAGCTGCTCACCGCATTTTCCAGCCAATTGACTCAAAGTCTTCAAAAACGCAGATGAAATCGTGTAGCTGCCCTGCTGCCTGCAAGACTTGTTTAGAATGCCAAATTACCTTTATAAGTTCCGGTAAGCAACTGTTTCTTTGTTGGTGTAGATGAATAACAAGATTTGATGACGAAAGTTCAACTAATCTTAAAAACTATACCTCATCCAAAGTAATGCGTACTCGTATCAAATGCAACCAGCTCTGAACTTTGTACTATACACGTTCTTTTTGACATAACTGCACTTGAAACAGGCTGTCAAGCTTGGATATAAACGGGTTTGTTGGTGTGGAAAGTTTGTTTTGTCTGTTGATTTGCTAACGCTGCTCAAGTGTCGTAAGTGTTTTTGGGTAATTATAAATGAACAATTTCTCCTAGGTGGTAAATGTTAATCACTTGGGGTGCGACCTACCGATAGAAAGTGTGTACCGATCCATTTCCACTACTGCGTAGCGTGTGTATTAGCTAAAGGCATGCTTATCTGGCTGCGTATGACGTCAGTTCTAAAAATACAACAGTTTCGACATCGAGCGGATGGCATGCTCACAGTACGCTGGATGGATAGCTTCATTCAATGGCTTAGCTCAGCGTAGGGACATTGCATGATTCCGAAGACATGAGCGTTAATCGGTGGATCAAACGTTTCTGGCTGGAAGTGTGCGCGTTAGTGCTGTAAATTTGTGGATCGATATCGTTTCGATTGTTGTTAATATAGTACGCGACAATGCTTAGTGGGAAAGTCGTCCACTAGTCTGGCGGGAGTGCAGAGCGAGTAGTTTTCTTTTTTGTTTTGTGCAACAACAGTTCACGTGTGTTCCTCCCACCCTTGCTCATCCTTGAACTGCGGCAACATCGTTCGAGCTTGGGCCCCTCTCACCACCTCTTCAGTCAGCACTTATATCAACGGAACAGCATTTTGGTGTTGTTTGGTATCGATTTTTCCGCTGGTGCTGCTGCTGGTTAACCTTACGTTAGCTGGACAAGGTTAAAAGGGTGATGCACAGTTGCTTGAAAAGTACGTAAACTAGTCTTAAAGTCACCTTTTGGCCATATGGTTCATGCGACGCGCGAAATTCATATACCCACTGCCTTTCATAAGACCCAGTGACAACAACGCACTCTGATTTATGTTTGTGCGGTGCGACAAAGGAAACAAAATATCAATTCTAAATAACAGATGGAAGTCATGGCCTTCTTCGTCATGACTAAGCTGTAGACCAGTAGCTATGCCTTTCACGTTAATCGACGTAAATGTGGCGCGCAAAATACAATCACTCGAAGATAATACGCACAACAATAAGGTAGGGCAACGCAATAGAAACAGAAATCCATGGTTCTGCAAAGTACGTAAGACTCCGGATAGTCTCGGAATGATCTAATGCTGTACGATGACGCGGTTTGCTGACGAAGCCTTTCCTCCCCGAAGCGATGGTGATCAATCGTCTGGTCGTTGGTGAGGTGACTCGAGTCGATTGTTCCTTACCGCTTGCTCCAACTGCGAAACTGCGGCCGAACGAATCATCGGTTCGTGTTATGGCACGTTCTCTACGGATGAGTCAGACATTTCCCGCGAAGACTGCTAAATGCCGTTTCACGAATATTTTGAATTTAATCAACCGATTCCAGCATGTACGATCGTACAGAATCCGTTCCTTTGGCGTGTGTAAACGGGATCAAAATTTTATGTTTGCTTTTTCAACACTGAAAAGCATCATACAGCCGTTACCTGCGTAATTGTCCTCTCCTTCTCTTTCTTTATCTCTCTCTCTCTCTCTCTCTGTCGGTCACGCGCGATCGTGTCGCGCAAATACTTATGTTCACCCACGCCCGCGGCTGTTGTTTACGCGACCTCCAGTGAATCACTTCCGGGCAGCGTGCGCAGACAGATGTAATCAGCGACGAAGCAGGAAATCGAAACAAATAGCCTGAGAGTGGTTTTGGTTTTTTTTTTTTTTTTGAGCATGACGATCCGCAGACGAATATGGCATTTAATTTATTGGGCACGGGCCCGGACATTTTCTCCTCTACTGGACCAGCATCATAATCCCTTTCTTTCCTCTTTTGCCTTATCGTGTTTGCAGCAATCTCCACAATCATGATGCGCCCCAGCACGCTGGATATAAAAACAAACTATCACGATGGGTGCCACATGTTCATGAGGTGAGGATTTAACTTCAAACCAAACAATTGTACGAGTTCAAACAACCAAACAAAATTCTGGAAGGCTAACCGTAAATCCTACCGATAAGACCGCTTAACCACAACACAACTTGTGGCTGGTCCGGTTATTATTAGCATACTTTGTAAACCGTTTGATAAAGATACGGAAACCACAAAAGATAACACAATCAGTCCGGAATTATATTTCATCTTTTATCTTGGTTGTAATTTTTATTTTTTTTTTTTTTATTTTTAGGGACACTTACAGATGCTGGAAGGCATGGGCGGAATCGACAGAAAGTTTCAACATCTTTGAATTGTTTGCCGATATGCAGCAGCCCCTGTCGAAAAAGCAAGGTAATCTTACCATTCGTACTAGGATATTAATTTCTTTCCCATTTGTTTATACTTTATGTACTATTTTCAAAACATGTTTGGTAAATTTGTTGTTATAACTGAAACTCTTTGCTATGAACTCACATTATCAAATCGGATTTTTATTGCGGAAATTTGAAATGTTCTGCCCTATATATTAACGGTGCCCGCGTAGTAGAGGGTTTTAGAAAACAAAAATAAAATATTTATCAAAACAGCCGTAAACAAGGTACTAGCTTCGTTACTTTTAGTTCTTTAGAAAGCAATGCTCCACTTGTAGAAGATCGTCACCGGCTGCCATACCTCATGGCTGTTAGAAGCGATATGTTGCCATTGGCTTTCTGACCTATAAAACCCTGTAATGCTGCTTATCCTTTCCCGCTGTGAACCGTCCAATCATCTTCTATTTATGTCCGTTAATATACCGATCGTACATCGTACGTATTGCAGCTTCAAATCCATGCATTGCGATCGGTGGATCATTTGCCGTTTTGTGTTTGTTTGTCTGTATTTTTCTCAATTTCGTTTTACTCGACATTCCTGTGCCACCCACGTAATTTCTTAAATTAAAAGAAATCGTTCTTTATCTCTCTTTCATCCGCATTGAAAATAACGGTTTTCTTTCTCCTCAGTACGGGATATTGTGTTCACTATGAAGAATGTCACGCGAGCTCCTGCCATGACAACGTGTCCAAACAGTTTGAAAGCGGCCAATACAACAGCATCGTCAGCATTACAACTGCTGATGGATCAACAGCAGCAAAATCGCTCACCATCCAATCCGAAGCGGCAGGCATCCAAGCAGGCGCGGCCACCACTTGGCGAACATTTAACATTCGGTGAATTTACTGCGATAGCATCCTGTACGAAATGTTTTGGGTAGTTGGTCTCCTTTTTTGTACCACTGGGCAATGTGCTCCAATATGCCCAGAATTGTGTCCACTAACTAGCTTTCTTTCCTTTCTCGAAACGATTCCATCCCATTTCCGGCCCCCGCACGTGTGCGTATTGGTTACTAGCCGACAGTCGTCATTTCACGCAGTGCGGGCGCGCAACGGAGATGAACTGGGCAGCGTGTTGGTAAATCAGGATACCACGACGGACACGGAACTATCGGTTGGCCCGGAAGTGTTTCTCGGGGGTTCATGCAATCCGACCACCTGGCGGGCGGATGTTGCCATTCCGACGCTCGATAGGCTTGGCATTTCGTTTTACAATCCAGTAAGCATAATCATATTGATGTTACATTTTCTTGGGAACAATTGCTAATTCTGTACCTCCTTCCAGCAAGTATCCCACTGGACACCAGATCTGATCGAACTAGAGCATCGCGCCAAGGAAAAGGCGAAGGTACTGTTTTTCGTGCTCGACTCGCAGACTCGCTCCGCTGCTGGAGCCATCGAGGTGGCACATATCGCTGGACAGAACTCGAAATATTTATTACTTGTGCTACTGCCTTACTCCAGCAGACAGAAAATTCTCAATGAAACCCTGTCAGAAGAGTAAGTGATGGAAGTGCCGCGGGATTAGGCTATCGATTGCTTGGCGCAATTTCTAAAAACCTCACATTATCACGTTCCAGCGAGTATATGGATCTCATGAGTAATCAGCTTATGCTAAGGCAGCTAGTGCTGCGTCGTGGCCTGCCGGTTTTGGACAGTATCCCCACGGCATTGGAACAGATCAAGGAAGTTCTGCTCGGCAACTGTTGCCCTCAACCACCAGTGAATCTTGCATCGCGATTAATGTTCGTATATTAGACATACTTTTGGTAACTGCATCACTACTAAGCAAGCTTTCATTTGATTCAGCTCTTTGCGACGGACATTCGAACGAGTTGCAGCCGATGTTACGGCAGCGGCCCGAATTGATCTGACGCAGTGTCAGAAAGCACTGTGCAGTTTAGGTTATCCGGAAAATGTAAGCACAATCGGCAACATTCAAAACATTCTGCTTTGTTATGAAGAAGTGACTGGGCTCGACGTACAAACAGAGCTCTTAAGAGGGGTCAGTGCCGAACATGTACTTATCAGTTTCGAGGAGTTTTGTGTAATTGACGCTTGCATGTCGATATTGATGCTGGATTTCTATGAGCATAACTGTACGTCACCAATCAAGGGAACTAACCTTCAGCAACCTCCAGTGTATCTAACGGATCTGCAAGGTATACAACATAAACTTTTAAGGGATTTCGGTACATTTGGCATCAGTAACGTTTCTTTCAATTTTTGTACACTAGCATGGAACCACAGTAATCCGGAGCTATCGCCGCTCGAGAACGGCACCGTTAAGAGTCCTCGGAGATTTGTCTTGCCGAGAAATGGCGAGGAAGCAGTGGCTACACCCAATGGAGCAACCGATCCCAGTGTGGCTGGACCACTTAATAGAAGTAGCAGTAGTAGTAGTAGTAGCGGTTGCAGTGAAATCTGTCGTACCCTATCCGTCGATACCGAGCCGGGTGGGGGACCGAAACTGTCTCCTTTGTTTTCCTGTTTAGTCCCGGCAGCCATCGATGAACCACGTGCATTTACTTTTGATGGTGACCCCTTCGAAGATAATGATCCTCCACTGGGGCGTATTGAAGCCCGGGACGTTTATCTTGGGGGAAGCTGTTCGATGAAGACAAGTTGGCGGCAAAGGTGGGCCTTTCCGATGTTGAAGCGGCACAATCTCAGCTACTACGTGTCGGCCCTTCACGAAGGGTTTTGTTACAGCAAGACGGAACCGGCCGCCTACGATGCGAGCGGTTTGCAACAGTTAGACCTGCAGAGCACCCTGCGCTATGATGCCGCCATGCTCGACGCTTGCCGTATCGTCATATTTGCAATTACAAATGAAACACGATCTTTAGCACCCATGACAATGGCCGCACACTACATCGGTCTAGGATACAACGTTGTGCTGTGCGTGCAAATGCTTTCCTCGAACGAAACTACATCGAACGGACATAAACCAACGGTGAGTAGTGACAGCCGGAATAAAGCCCAAGGCAAACGAATGTATTAATGACTTTTTGATCATCTCCATACAGCTATCCTCCTCGGCCATCAAAGACTATAACCGCGGGCGGGCCTATTTGATTGATCTGGCCAAACGGCACGGCATTCCAGTGTATGAGGGCTTGGAGGAAACGTTCGACAGTGTTATCAACCGGTTAAGAAACTGTACTGTAAGATACTCAACCTAGCAACGTCAAACCCGTACCCGCTTATTGTGATTTAGAGTTTATTTTATTGCCCTTTTTTAACAAACCCAACAAATGAGGAGAATTTTAAACTAATTATACACACACACACAGAACACACAGAAAACCTTCACAAACCGTTGATGAGTAAGAAAATAACATTACTTAATAATTCTCAAGCACACGTTCACGTTCACACTCGACTGAGTTTGATGTCTGTAGTTGGATTTGAAGGAGGAAAGAAAACATGCCGCCATATGGTCCCCGGCCGGTATTTCCGAAAGAAGAAAGCAGAAAGGAAGCGCAACGTTTCTGAAGTTCACGAATGCATGCGTTCCTGTGGGCGTGGGAAAGACGTGACACTTGACACATAGGTAAGGTCACGCTGCGTTACAATTCTATTTTGACGACACTTTACCGAGTATACTCCACCAATGACAAGATCGTGTCTTGAAGGGTCAGATCGAGCGTGGTGTACGCCCGGATCCGACCCATTGGGGATGGTCATGGTGGTGGCGAGTTTGTCACCCGTCCGTGCACGTGCTGCACCAAGAATAGACTCACAAGTAGTTCGACAGCGAATAGTTGGTAGTGATGAATGGTTTACGTACCAAAGCGGCACTAGAATTTGGGTCAGACGGTTTCATCTCGATAGATCATTTCAACTGTTAATGAGCAACTCGATCGCAATGTAAATGGAACTGCGGAAAGCATGTTTGTATGGTTCGGAACGCTGGACAACACCAGTCGCTGTATGCCACGAAATCAAGTTGCATTTTAAAAATGATGTTTTCATTTGCTTAGTAGTAGTAGCAGTGCAACTATTGAAAGTAATTATTGCAATTTGGCTTTCTTCGTGACAACTTGCAGGATGGCATTAACCCTGCAACGTAATTGTAAACAATATTTTTCTGCTTTCCAACGTATTGCAATGCTCAAAATTCTCTGGTTCACACACTATTTGAACATCAATTATGAACATGTTGAGCTAATTGTCGTCAAAGCAAGGTACGCTTGTCTGCTACCGGTAATGGAGGATCACTTAGCTAAGGTAAGGTAATTTTACAACTTCATCCGTGATCTGCCACTGATGGGTTAATCCAAAAATTCTACATGTTAAATTAAGAAAACTTACACCAACATCGCGAATTCACATTCAGTACCTCTAGAGGGATCGATCGTAGGTTTACATGCGTACATTTTAGCGTTCTATCCCTACTCCCATCTAGGCACTATTTTTAAAGTATACGTTATTGTCGGATCTGGTCTAGAAGCGTCTAAAAATAGTTTGCTAGGGAAAAGTTCACGAAAACGACTTCGCACCAGGGCAGAGTGTTGATCGTACCCACCAGACCAGACACTGCACTGTCGTTCCTAGTTAAGCGCCGCGTTCCGTCCACGCGATAGTACGATCAAAATTCAACTAATCTCCCTCCCCAAGAAACGACGGAAATTCGCCAGTGTTTTGTTCCGAAACGTACGGCTAACATGTACGCTCCACCGTATAGTGTAAGGCACGAACCGAAACGTAACCGTGTTATAGTGTAAGCAAATAGTGAAAAAAGAGCTCCACTGTGGCAATTCTTCCAAACCCTTCGAAAAAACAAAATATCAAGAATCGTTTGTGGTTCTCCAGTATCACATAGCAAGAAGAAAATCGCAGCAAGTAAATTGTGAAAAGGGCAACATTTTGTACGCGTCTCAAATTTGCTGATCTGAGTTCGTCCGATTTCGTAATGTGAAGTGTGGTCGAAGAAGGTGCTGGTGAGATCGCACAAAGAAGCGCTGTTACGGAATAGATCATTTTGCCAAAGTGTAATAGAGATCGGATTGAAGATATTCCAAGTGGAGTACTCGCTTACGCAGTGAGTTCTGTAAACGAAAGCGAAAGAGTTGTGTGTGTGTGTGTTTGAGCAGTGATTTGTTTGTGAAAATTTTCCTCCAACGATTCCACCAACGGGAGGACGCCACGACTCTTCGAGCGAAAGGTGCCTGGGGAAGGTTTATCGAAATAGCAGCATTCCCGCAACAACATGGGAAGTAACTGCTGCAAGGGGGAGGCCGGCACTCAGGTGTACAAAGGCAATGGCACGGAAATATCGATAGGACCTCGTCGACAGAAAAGGTAAGCGAATGCGTCTAGTGTGGTGTACGTTTATCAATGGCCAGAGAACTGTAGATCGCTTGAGGAGGGCCGTACGGTGTGATGAGCTCGAACTCATGGCCGAACTTGCCATTTGTTTGATGTTCTATACTGACCTGCAATGTCACTGAGGTATCATCGTAAAGGATTATAAATAGCGCAGCACTACCAACACCGATCGTTGGTCTCAGTATCCCTCGGATTCGTGTGTTGTGATCTCTGGGTTGCGAGAGGGCGACGACTGTAATGGCGCTGCCCTGCCTTGTTGCAATAGTCACAATCAGTCACAATATAAACAGTGTGACCTTCGTATGTAAGGCATGCTTTCACAGGATGAGGCAATCGATGTATCGAAATCGCCAACGGTGACAGGGTTTCTTTCCTTCCAAGACGTCCACTGGCAAGAGACACATGTACAATAGGTTAAGAGTTTAACTAAACGCTAGATGGCGAATGTATATAGGTATCCCGTTGGTCCAAAAGCATAATCCCTTGTGCTAATTATTGTTATATTTTAAGCATTCGAGCTCACGGGCCTGCAACAGCTGGTGTGCGCTCATATGCTCTTCGAACCGTACCAAATGGTATTCCGACGCGTGCATGCATCCGTCATGGCTCATTCCATCCCGGACATGTGCTACGTGTTCTTAGTTGATCCTCTAAACGCGTCTTAAGACTTGGCCCTTGTAGTGTGTCTGTGATTCGATCTGATCTTCAAATTTGTATGTGGAGCAGAGTTGTTACTGTGGTTCTGTTCATGCAAATGTGCATTACCGACCTA
The DNA here is from genome assembly GCA_000473375.1 of Anopheles culicifacies. Taxonomy (NCBI): domain Eukaryota; kingdom Metazoa; phylum Arthropoda; class Insecta; order Diptera; family Culicidae; genus Anopheles; species Anopheles culicifacies. The sequence continues at coordinate 5,836 of KI422560.1, read as the reverse complement.
CCCGGACATGTCCAAACGTTCCAAACAGAACATACTTCCTTAATGTCTGAGTATTATAACTATGCTAGGCAGCACTCTATTTCTGGTTCATCGTGTGACATGGACGCGATGGAAAGCGTCCCAAGCGTCCATCCGTGCAAGGTTAACGGCGAGGTTGCCGCTAACCACCCACATACGCGTATTACTTAATACTCACGCTCTAGTTTCGTCGCCAATATGAAGATGTTGGGGAATATTTTCGACACTTAGCAGACTGATCAAGTTCACAGTGACGGTGGCGGTCAGCACGTCATCGGCGTCCGATTATAAATATAGCATTATCGTACGGGTGTGTACGCGCTTCCAATGGATAACGGTATTGCAGAAACAAATTAGATGGAACACCAAAGCACATCTGCTTCGCGTACTGTCTTCATGCTGTCATGAGAAGCAAATAGCTAAACTACTACGCGTGGATGACGTGACGGTACTACAATGACACGAGAGCGGTATGATAAAAAGCGAAACAGCGACCAAAGTTGTTGGTTCCTTGCTGCACGATTCAACTGCGTCACCCCGAAAATCAGCAACTTGGTGATGGAAATCTTAGTTAGCTAGATAAATAGTCCTCATCAACGCTCCTAGTACTGAAAGACGGTCTGATCTCATACGCCCGTATAGCGCTCAGATAGTTTGAGCATGACGCCGTACCGAAGATATTCTTGGGCGTAATGTTTTTCTTAATTACATAATAATTTGCTCGTTCGCTACATACTTGCGCGTTGGATGCTCAAAATGCGGCTGAGGTGATGCAAAATCTTTATTTCTCAATGCCCTTTTTTCCAGCCCCGTATATGTGGAGATGATGCGCGAGGAAACATTCCAAGGTACGATGGGGGAATCGGAACGAACGTGTCTTCCGGTACTAATGAGCGCTTTTCCCTTGTTACAGTGGATGAAACGCCACACTTTGGGGCACCATTTTTCCTAAGGAAGCTTAGCGACTATACGGTGCTAGTAGGTACGAAGGCGAAACTATCGGTGCACATTTCCAACACTAGCGACGTGAAGGTAAGTTGCAAATGAGCATTAGAATGGCGCAACGACTTCACGTGGCGCTTATGACCCTTTTCTTTCAGGTTTCGTGGTATAAAGACGATGTTCCTCTCGTCGAGTCTGAGCGTTATGTTTGCACGAGCAAGGGGCAGCTGCATTCGGTCGATATTGCGACCGTCCTACCCGAGGATAATGCCAAATGGTCCTGCCAGGCGGAAAATTTGCTTGGAAAATGCGTGTGCAGCGGTCAGCTCACAGTGAGAGGTATGAATAGAATATGGTGCACCGCATACGCTTGTAGCTTACCGAATTCACACATTTCACCTTTCACCTTTGCAGTGCCAGAAACGTACAAAGCCCCCGAGTTCGTCGACGAACTGCGCGCCATTCTCACTAGCCAGGGAACAATCTCGCTCGAGTGCAAAGTGATCGGTTACCCGACGCCGGAACTTCGATGGTTCAAGGACTCGAAGGAGATAAAAGCGGGTGACATGTTTGGGCTAACTATTAACGGTGGAGATTTGGCATCGCTCGGCGTGTACACCTGTGTTGCCACGAATTGTGTTGGTAAAAGCAGTTCCAGCTCGAAAGTACGAGTACAGGAGCAAGACACAACGACGAAAGAAAAAACGATTGATAAGTACGTGATGTAGGTTGAACTGAGGGTACAGTGACGGTTTAATGGAACATTTTGTGGTTTGTTTTGCAGAATTTCACCGGTTTTTATCGAAGAACTCGAGAGAATCAAGGGCAAAATCGGCGATCGATTGGAGCTGCGTTGTAAAAGTAAGCTACAGATTGCAACAACAACAAAATGATCCCATGTATCTCAATTGATTCCATGTCTTTCTCCAATATTTCCTTAGTCAATCTATCTGCAGCTCCGCTGAGCGTTCGATGGTACAATCAAAATGGCTTAATCGAAGCGAACGAAAAGTATTCTATATTCGACGACGGTTTGGGATGCTTCCTTGTCGATATCAATGCTGCTGAACTGTGCGACGCCGGCGAATGGAAGTGTGTAATTACATGCAAAGATGGCTTAATAGGCATAACGACCAATGTAGTGGAGCTGGATGGTAATAATGTTGGTTGGTGGAAGGGTGTACCGTAAACTAACGTATGTTTTGTTTTCTTCAGTTCCCAGAAACTATCGTGCTCCCCGGTTTATGGAAGGATTGAAAGCAGTTATGACTGACGAAGGACTCGTGTCGTTTGAGTGTAAAGTGATAGGCTTTCCGACGCCTATTCTACGCTGGTATAAAGACGGTAGGGAGTTAAAACCAGGCGATGTGTACCATTTGACCGGTGTGAACTCGCTTGGATCATATTGCTGCGTGGCTAGAAACAGTCTTGGGGAAGCATCAAGCACTACCTTCCTCTCGGTGAACGATATTAAAGCACAGCTGAATGAGGAAGAGTGGCTAAACTTGCTGCAGGTAAACCAAGCGCCAGTGTTTAAGACAGGTTTGATCAGTCGCGATGTAAACATCGCCGAACCGTTCAGATTGTCAGTCGTGGTTAGCTCAGTGTCCAAACCTACAGTGAACTGGTACAAAGATGATCTGGTAGTGGACGGTTCGGATAACTATAAATTATCCTCCGACGAAAGTACATACACGTACAACATCGACGTGGTTGTAGCACAGCTGGACGATCAGGGAGAGTGGAAATGTGTTGCCACGAACGAGTTCGGACAGGCAGGAACGTCTTGCTTCGTGAAGCTTATCATACCGAAGCACTACCGCAAGCCGAAGTTCCTGGAAAATTTGAAAGCAGTGATGCTGCGCGATGGCACAGTAAATCTTGAGTGTAAGGTCATCGGGGTTCCACAGCCGGTGCTAAAGTGGTACAAGGATGGTACAGAGCTGAAGCCTGGAGACATTCATCGTATTATTACTGGACAGGACGGTAAATGCTGCCTGGGAACCTACACATGCGAGGCGGTAAACTGCATGGGATCGGTTAGCAGCACTGCCTCACTCCACGGCTACGACGGTATCGCCGATGAAGGACCGCTTCCTCCAGAGGGAGCAGCTCCACTTGTTAAAGACGCATCGCTATCCACGATACACGAGGAACGAACATCACAAATGTTCGATACGGCCGTATCATACGAGAGTGCGGCGAGCAATGGCCGTGGAGAGATATCGTTTACATTTGATGGGAAGGAGGTGTCGGTATCGTTATACGAAACGCCGGAACTGACCAATGACGAAGCACTGCAGATAGTGCAAATGTTCGCCGACCAATTGCATCAGAATATCAACGAAAACGAAAACGTTACCAGTATGCCGTCGTTACGATTTGTGAAGGAAACATCCACCTCTGGACAGCTGGTAATGGAAGCCCTTGTTATAGACGTGCCGGTCGTGGAGGATAACAATGTGTTCGAGGATGACCGACGTACCGATTTTGACATCGATGAAATGCACGACGAGAATACGTTCACCTTCGAAAGTGGTATTGCCTCATCGAAGGTACGCACGCATCGTCAAAGTAGCAACGAACAGGACGAATTCCGCAGCATGACATCGTCGGGCCATTCAGACCTGGAGCAAGATGTCATGTTGAGTATTCTAAGCAGAGACAGCTTACCAGTGCTAACGAGTCCGGCAAAAACTGTGGACGCCGCAGCTGGCGATGATACCGCGGAACGGTTGCAATCGCTAATAGAGACAGTCATCTATCATCTTGCGTCGATTCGTGAAGAAGTGAGAAACCAGACAGATCTTGCCATCACAGCAAATTTCAGAGAAAGGAGTGAAAAGATCCTAGCAGACATCCTTTACCCAGTACAGCAAATGCATAAACATTTGACTGGGTCAGTGGTGCTGGAGAATTTGTTGGATCCATTGGAACATCTGGCACGGGGATTGAGTGTAGTGGAAAAATGTGTTCAAATCGGTGGCTACAGCCGCACGTTTGTCTACCGAACAAGCGTTTGTATTGTGGAAGGATGCGGCAAACAGATATTGAACTGTCTAACAGATATGCGCATATTGGCTGGACAACAGATTGATGCAGATTTTGTCACGCAGCAAAAGATCTACATGGCACTGTTGGAAGTACAGACCAGCATTGAATCGGCGCTGGAGAGCATACAATCACAACGCATTCTTCAGGACGCAGATTCGGTCGCGGCCATGCAAGATTTGACGAGTATCGTTACGAACCGTTCGATATTCGAAGACATTGATTTCATTCTGAAGGCGGACGAACCTATTGGTGGGCTGCAGATTAAGAACTTGCAAATAACAGTGTTAGAATTCGAAAAGTCTCTTGCAACTATACTAACGATTGTTTCTCAGTCAGAAAATTGTAACGTACGATCGGAAATTGCTAGGTTTGGGTTGACAGAGGTATTGCTAGAATTAAAAAACAAAACGGAGGTACTGCTGGTACAGAGTACCGAGCAGCGACAGCAGAAAATAGTTACAGAAGAGATGAAACCTGCCGTTACCGAATTGAACAGCTTGGTAGAGATGGTGGAGGCAAACGAATCATACGCGGAAGTTATCAATTGTCTCAACGATATGTTTGTGCCTTTGGAGGAAATGAAAACGGCTTTGTCGAAGTTGTCGACTGAACTGCGCCATGTACCCGAAAAGGAGTACAGCAGCAATCAAGCACTTGAGCAACAGATCGAAGAGTTCTATGAACTGATTGTACATCTGAAGGAGGAACTACAACGAACGAACAAACAATACACCCACAATACGGATGTATTTGTGCGGCTGGAAGATTGCCTCAACCGTCTATTTTGCATTCATACAGCAGATTCGATTGACGATGAGGAGTGTGCAAGGATGGAAATAGTGCTGATACAGCTATTGATGAATCATCTGACAAAGATCGAATTATCTCTGCAAGAAAAAACGGAGCATGAAATGCTTTCTTATCTATCAACAGCTTTTTTGAATGTTCATGATAATTTACAACACTTTAGCTATATGCGTTCGAACAGCAAGTATGAAAAAATACGACAAGATATACTACAGCATGCCCGAAAGATGGTCTTTTACCTCATTGAAAAGGAGACCACCGTTACTTCGACTGAGGAGCGACGCAAGGCAATTTTTGAAATAGCCCTCTTTTCAATCCATACCGATTCAGCACGAATTAAGGATGGATTGGAGAACAATTTCTCAGAAATGTTGGGCGATTCTGATGGTTTTCACAATCTAGTACAGAGCTTACACCAATTTGATGAATGTACAGCTTCTTTTCTGAAGACCCATGAGCAGTCTATATTTTCAGATAATGCATCAGCATTTGATTCTTTACTGAAATTTGCCACGACTATGCGTCAATGTTGTGAAGTTTTGGAAGAACAAATCATGAATAATTCTTACGATTCTAACAAGCTTATGATTTCGTTGGAACGTCTTCATGTCGCAGCGGATAATTATTGCCGTAATAACGAAAACAATATGGCACAATTGTGCCAGAATTTGTGTGACGAATTGAATCTATTGATAATGTCTTGGCAAAGGAAACAAACTAAAAGCACTGATATCAGCGAAACTATATCAACTACTACACTTGATTCAATGAAAACAAGCGTAATCGAAATCAGAAAAACAATTGAAATTAAATCGCCTACACTGAATGTTGAGCAACCGCTAAACGCTTTGGAGAGTACGATCAACGAGCTCGTAGGCCAGCCAATGCAGATGGCGAGCATCGAGCTAGTGAATGCCATCGCTTCACCGCTCGCGCAGGTGACCGAGACATTGAAGAAGATCGACCTACAATCGGCACAAGTAGAACCGACGGTAGTGTTGGAGGATTGTCTGCT